>OZ038481.1:1240676-1270676 GCA_964036315.1 Acanthosepion esculentum
TTTGGTTGCAACCCTGTCTCGTGTTTAAGAATTTGTTGACACATGACACACATCAACCCCTTCAAAAATCATTGGTCATCTGAACGACAGAAGAGCCTCCCACTCAACACCGAACCGAATTTACCGACACCAACATATTCACAAAAACTGTCCAAAAGTGGTGGCATGGTATTGGGCTTCACGTGACATTAATCTCGTCGAAGAATTGCAAATGTCGGTTGGAAATTACCAATGAAAATTTAACCTGGACATAAGAGATGTCAAATGTCTTTGTTTCTAATTTTTGACAATGATGTTCATCCTGTACAAGGTCCAAGAGCCACTCATGGTAGAGGGCTACAGAGTAAGAGGTACAATTTATGGAGTTATGTAGGGAAGATAACGGTTGATACTAGACTTGAACAGGTTAAGTGACCGGAGAAGAATACTCTTGGGAGTCGGTTTCGCAAAGCAGTGACTTGTGGAAAGAAGCTGCTTGAGTGGAACTTAATCTCACCAACGGAATACAAAGGAAATGGCGTAGGAGATGGTGAACCTGGGGATTGTTTTTGTTTCTGCGAGGTTGGGTTTTATTCTTTTGTTCAATTTAGTTGTGTTCATGTTTAGAAGTCAGTGTGTTCGGGAGAAAACTACGTGGTCACACCCACATGCATCAACAACCTGGACTAAATTAGACGGTGGTACCGCCGTAACAGTGTAAACGGGCTGAACTTGGCAAGACCTGTATCTGGCCCAGGGAAAGGAAAGAATGCCATCCTTGCTGCCTTTTCTATACTGTTAACTGTGATGTGGAGACGCCCATATTCTGGGAGATGTGCTTTTTGATTGATGGAATCGCTCTGCTGATGGCTGAAAACTGAGGGGAAAAAAGAAAAACTCTCGACGTAATGAATTGTTGGCGAACATTGTGATATCGTATGTTACGTGCATTTTAGCGCCATTGCCAACATAGAACCGTCTGAGTTGAAATCTATACGCCAACCCTGTGCCTATCATCCGAGATGTCCCCGTGTTATAGCGCTGCCAGATTCAAATGATTTGTTTCACTTTTGTAAGCACAAGAAATTAGTTTCATCGATGAAGTGAATTATTTATAAATAGATGATCAGGTAAATGTAGTCACAGTACAAACTGGTTTCGCACACCTTTTCAATTGAAATCTGCGTTGTAAAAGATAAGATAATATTCTTGAAGAGTCGGATTGCTTAAAATTAGGTTAGATCGATTATTAGCTGGCATGACGTCATTAATTAGAGATAACCTGTTTTGCACTTATCAAGAACGACTCCTTTCCTAGCGGAAAGATTAAAAGCAACTGTTATGTATCGATCCAGTAATATATATATATATATATATATATATATATATATATATATATATATATATATATATATATATACACACACAGGATCACTATATCGTTATGGTGATTTTCTAAGCGTAGCTTAAATGTAGCACAAGGACAAAAGTATGCGCACCCAATAAGGATCGAACTCTCTATTCAGTCGTAATTGATCAAGTAAGACGAGCATGCTAATTTTTACACCATGTCCAGTTGCTCACGCCATATTCTTGTGTGTATAGCAACACCATTTATTTTTTCTTTAATAGAGTTTAGGTATATACTTATGCATGATTTTTAATAATTTGTAAAAAATACAAATTAATTCGAGTATGTGACTGTATATATCTGTTAGATGTAGACGTCTCTTCTACTCCAATAGCTTCATGTCTCGCACATCTCGCCTGTGGAACTCCCTTCCTTATTCCTGTTTCCCTGACAAATACAATCTCCAATTATTTAAGTGTAACGTCAATCGACATCTCCAGCTGCCTTGATCTATCCACTTCCCTCCTCCACATCCTTTCACCTTTCATTCCTATTTGGTCTCGCTCCAAATTTCTGTAACCCCCTTGCCTTGATCGGTCCACTATCTTTCACCACATCCTCTCCTATACCACTCCTATCTGCTCTTCCTCCAAACCTTCTGTAACCCCTTGCGTGCTAGTGGCTTCCAGCCTTGCTTGGGGTGATAAGCTTAATATATATATATATATATATATATATATATATATGTATTATTACAGTACATACATATATATATATATATTTTTAAGCATTTCACGCCAAGCAAAGTGGGATACCACTAGTACGCAAGGGGTTACAGAGTCGGAGCGAGAGTAAAGAGGCGTGATTGAGGAAAGGATGAAGAGAAGGGCAGGGAATAGTTCAGGGCATCTGGAGATGTCGATTCACATTACATTTGAATAGTTGGAGACTATAGCTATCAGGGAAACAAGTAATAGGAAGGGAATTCAACGCAAGACATGAAACTATTGGAGTAGAAGAGACGGCTACATTTAACAGCCACGACAGTGAAAGGGTGGAACCGTGATGCTAGTCTAGTAGCACGCTTAAATTCATGCAGTCTGGGAACTAGCAAAAGTAGCTCGTCGGAGAGGTTACCGTAAAAGTATTTGTAGAAAAGACGTGCAACGGCACGTCTGTGAGAGAGCAACTGTAGACGAGATACCAGATCAGGACCAACCACATTGATTATCAGTCTCTGTATCTTATCGAGGATCTTAAAGTGAACAGCGAGGGCACCAGATCATATATGGCAGCAGTATTCCATGCAAGGGCGAATTGTTGATTTATAAATTTGAAGGATGAACTCGGGCAAGAAAAACTTTTTGGCGCGACACAGGGAACCAACTTTCCTTGCGGTGGATGAAGCTATTGATTCAATGTAATTATTCCATCTCAGGTCAGCGGACGGTGTGAGACCAAGCAGTCGTAAAGAGGTGCTCTCGTGGAGTTGAGCATCAGACATTCTGATGGGTAGAAGGGATGGTTCCCTGTGGTGAGTAATAGAGAGTAGTTTTGTTTTAGAGGCATTAAAGTTAATCAGCCAGTTTATGCCCCAGTCAACAACCGATTAGAGGTCCTTTTCGAGACTAACGGCCAGGTTAGTTTTGTCAGCGATACCAGACTTGCTATTGAGCCATGGAGTAAATAGTTGTGCCGTCAGCATAGATGCCTACTTGGGAACTGATAACATTGGGGAGATCGTTAATGAAGATAAGGAACAGAGTAGGGCCTAGGATATAGTCTCGGGGAACACCTGCGTTCGTGGGAAAGGAACTGGAGGAGAATCCGTTAAGGACGACCTTCATTACACGGTTTGTCAGGAAAGATCGTATTAAGTCAAATAATCAACCTGAAATTCCGTATCCCTTAATCTTACGAAGGAGGCCGGTATGCCAGACCCTATCAAACACTTTAGTAGATATCTAGGGCCACGGCACGAGCTTCTCCGTTATTGTGGAGTGCTTGGTAAACTTTAGGTACCTCCACGAGATCGCTAAAAAAAGAGCATAACATCATGAAAAAGACGCCAAACTTGACGAAAACAAAAGTTTATCGTCTAAATATTTATGTTATTATTAAGAGGAAAGATCAAAGTTAATTTTAATTATTTCTTAAAATGTTTCCTTCTTTTTAGAACAATCTGACTTTTCATTTAAAAATCCTTGTTTCTCTTTGTATCACCGGAACTAGTAAAATAACATATACAATTCTTAGCACGTTCTTCTTTATATGACACACATTAATTTGGGAAATCTTGCAAAAATAAAAATAATTGTCGGATGTTAATAAAACTTTCAGAAAGTATTTACAGATGATCAAAATTATTATAAATATGTTTTTCTTTTATTAAAGTCATGGCAGAAATATTTTTTTTATATTTATTACCCCCCGCATAACTAATTTTATGAAAACGCTATACATTCGATCGCATCAGGTTTAGTGATTACAATAGTTAAAAGCACAAGGCTTTGAGGAATGCAAATCATGATTTTGTTTTGTTTTTAATTGGACCCCTACTACCTGAAAATCAGCTCTGAATTGTAACATACAAAACTCAATAAGACAAATATATTATTTAATTTCAAATGCTTTTATTTGCTTTTAGTTGTTTTTATGAATATGGACAATATTTTATGAAAGCAAAAAAAAAAAAAGAAATTCCGATGAAAAATGAATTTTTAATACAATTATTAGTTATTTATTAATTATAATAGATTTTTACATTTAAGTTAAAATATTATAACATTAGTTAAAAGCCGCATCAAGTTTTGTAAGTGTCTTCTGAGATAGATCTTTTTTAGTGCGTTGTAAATTGTATCGTTTTGACTAATCAGAAGATCCGCAGTAATTAAGAAATGTAATTTTGTGTTTATAATCGGGCTCTAATTATAAAGTACGAAGACCAACCATAATACAATTAAGTTGCGTTATTTGAGTTAAGCATTGTTCTCCGCTGTTAAGGCCTTTACTTTTGTGAAACACGTGTGTAGAAGTTTATTTGATTTTTCAATTTCAACTGAGAAGGGTACCTAAAAGTATCAGTATCATCTTATGAATTTTATATGATCTTATTTTTATATTAACCTCAATTATTGCATTTTTTTCCATAAGTGAAATATCAAAATTAATAATAAAATCAAGGGAAATACAAATAACACAGTAAAATGTAGTAAATGCATATAAAATTATAGTATTTTATGTACACGTCTGATAAAATTTCATAAGAAAGGTACCTATAAATTAATTAGATACCTTTCTTATGAAATTTAATTCCATTCGTAACAGTCTTATTTTAATTTCTTTATAATAAATTTCCCATAAAGCATCGTAAACGTAAAGGTGAAAGCTAAGTACAAAAAACGAAAAAAATTAGAGCACTAAAAATTTTCATTAAAAATAACGAGGTAAATAATTTGTTCACTTAAATGTAAAATATTTCACTTTTCTCCTTCCGTAGAACAAATTATCCTCACGGAATCCATCAATAGGTCATTCATCACCTGTCAAGTGACGCGAAAGTTTATGACCTGCTTTGTTTTATTTTCAAATTACATCTTTTCGGCGCAGAAGCTAAGTCAAGCTTGGTTCAAAATATTTTGAATAAACATTATAATTTCCGATTTTCTTAAAATAAGTTTTGAAAAAATGATAATTGATATTTAAAAGAATTTCAAACTGAGATTTTCATTGATTTTATAAAATGGGAAAAATGGTTGCCATCTGTCAATTTCACTGACTAAAAAAAAACAAGATTTTTAACGAAATTTTCGGACGTGTTAGGAACGATTAAAAAATGTAAAAAATTCCCCCATAATACTTTGATCTTTCCTCTTAATAATAACATAAACATTTAGACGATAAAATTTTGTTTTCATCAAGTTTGGCGTCTTTTTCATCATACTATGCTCTTTTTTTAACGATATCGTGGAGGTAAACAATTTCACTTTTGGTTGTGAGCACATCAGCTGTAGAACAGGCAAAGCGGAAACCATATTGATTATCAGAGAGCAGATCACGGGATATACATCGATGTTGATTAAAACTTCAAAGACTTTGCCGAAGAGTGGTAGGAGACTGATAGGACGGTAGTTAGATGGGTCAGAAGGGTCTCCAGAATGCTTAAAGACAAGTACAATAGATGAGGACTTACAACAGGCTGAAAAGCAAGATTCATTGAGGCAGTAGTTATATAATTTAGAAAGGGCAGGAGCCATTTCAGGAGCACATTTCTTTAGGACAATGGCTGGTATCCCGTCGCCACCGTTAGCCTTATAAGAGTCTAATTTTGAGATGATGTCCAATACCAACGATGGGGTTATGTGCAACTCGCTCAATACAGCCTCGATTCTAGGGGGAAATCGGGTGTGGGTACACCGGATGAGTCGAGCGTTGAGTTGGAAGAGAATTTTCCGAGCAAAACACTCAGCCTTATCAGCTGAGGAGGTCAGGACCTCAAAATTGTTGAACAAAGGAGATATTGAAGGTTTGCTGTTGTTAAGTACGCTTTTGCAGAGACGCCAATAATCCTTGGAGCCGAATTTGCGAGATGCAATACGTTGTTTCATTCTTCAGAAAATAGTGACTTTGCTTCATTGAGGACACACTTGCACTCATTAAGGGCTGAGACAAAGAGACAGCTGTTGCGAGCTGACATATTACTACGGTATAGGCGGAAGAAGTGATTCCTATGGGCAATGGCAGCTGAGCAAGCAGCAGAGAACCAAGGGGAAGAGCACAATTTAACCATATATTTCCTAGCAGGGTTGAAAGCCTTGCTTCCAGCTTTTACCCAGGAGGAGACCTCGGAAGCGCATTCTTGAACGGGGAGCTTAAAGACCACATCCCAAGCGACATCTCGAAGGAAATCCCAAAACGAGTCCCAGTCTGCTCGTTGATAACAGAAATATGTTCTGTTGGTAGGAGCTGTTTGCTGTGGGTGAAGTAGAAGGAGATATTGACAGACCTTGCTGGCATACAAACCCTTAACTTTTCTATTTCTCAATAGTTGACTTTCCCACACATTTCCCCAACAACCTGAACGGTAAGCCTTCTCTTCTCGATCTCTTTTTTTACCCCCATCCTCGAAACTTGTCGCGCCTATCAGCTCTGCCCTCTTGCCAACTCTGATCATGCTGTAGTGTCTATGTCTCCTTCTACTCCTTTATAGTTCTAACTATGAGTTTGTTTTATTGTACTTTTATTCATTTATTTTTTATGTATTTACTTATTTACTTGTTATATATTATGTGCGGTTGTAAGATTTTTTATATGAATAATTTTTTTTTATTTTTAGGTTATATGTTATTTTTTAATCTTTATAATCTTTTTGGTTGTAGTTAAAGTAATAAGAATTCTTTCGTGTGTTTATATTTCGAAATAAAATCTGTTCTTTTGTTTAGGAGTTTATATGTATAGTCATTTTTATACAAAAATGTACAAATATATTTTTATAACACACACACGCAAGCGAACCCACACACATGTAAGCTTTTAATTTCTGCCATGAGTCCGCCCTCCTGTAGTGAAATACTTGCTTTCATCCATTTAAGCCATATACGTTTAGTCGAAAAGACAATCCAGTTTTTCAGCTTATGACAAAACGTAGCTTGCTATTTTGAATTACTTATCATGTGACTGGATTTACTTTAAATCAAGGACATTTTCCCCATCGATTATCCTGAACCTAATTTCGTTCACATGTTAATGATTTTGTTTACCATCTATGACGCATGCGAACCCCCCACACACAGAGGGCCAACCCCTTTCTGATGGATTTTATGTTTAGATGAATCTCAATTATTTCGTTTTTCACAGGAAGAAATAATAATTTAAAACAGGAAATAATTTAAATACAAATAATTATATAAATTTAATATTCTCTTTCATTTAAAAAGAGGATGTACACATTATAAACTTTTTCATTTAATCGAAACCATCGCTCAATTATACACACACACACTCCAACGGCTGTAAAGCCATGATAAAGCGTTTTAATCTTCTTTTGTACGGATTGTCCCATAAATAGGACCTTTTGTTAAATTTGTACCTTTGTATTGCAATTTACTCAAACCAACCAGAGATGATAATTCTCTTATTTCAGTTTTCTTACAGAATTATTTATCGCTTGTAAAAATTAAAATATCAATAAAAACGATATTTTCTTCTTTTTAGGTTACTTTAACTCAGTCTGCGACAAACACAGGAAACACAAACATATGCGCGCACATACGCACACATTTCCATATGTATAATAATTATTGTGTAACGCCAGTCTTCCTAGAAAATCAGCATTTTTGATTTTGTCTGAATTGGAATATCGGCCTATAGTATTTCTGCTAAAAGGCAAATAAATTATTTTTACTACGTAAAACATCAATGGCGAGTGATTTTAGCACACTTTATATTACGAAACTCGCTGGATTAAATAGTCTATTCTCTCTCTTTTTACAATATATATATATATATATATATATATATATATATATATATATATATATATATATATATATAACAGTGTGCATATAAAAATCAACAATGCATGGTAACTGGCGTTTGTGTAGGTTCTCTCTATATAGGACACCGTGAGCTCAGTGGAGGTGTGAAGGGAGAAACCGGTTTTTTTGCAGTTTTTGCTTCGGGCTAATATTTTTAGATGATAGTTAGGGTTATTTCTTTTTTCTTTTTTTTGTTTTTGTTTTTCATTTCATTTTATTATTTCTTCTTTTGTCTGCTTTCTTCGGTTGTAAATTTGGTATTTTCTCTAAAATTTGGTATTTTCTTTAAAAAGTTTATTAATTTCAAATTATGGTTTACTAGTTATTTAGTCTTTGTTTTGGAAGCATAGTATAGCTGTAAGTAGCGAAATACGAATTTCTTCCCGTATCTGCATTTGAATTGAGTTTTAGGAGATTGTTATGTAAAAGTGATTATTGCTAGTTTATCTTCTAAGAAATGTCACATTGGTTTGCCTTGTTTTTGTTATTATTATATATTTTTGTGCGCGTTGGTTTGTGTGTTTTTGTTTTGTTTTTTATTTGTTATTTGTATATAGCTTCTCTGTTTCGACAGACTTGCTATTCCCATATAAATTTTTCTTCGTTTCCTTTGGATCTTAGTGTAACTTGGTGGGTGAAATTGCTTTGTAGACATTTACCGTCTAGTGGGCATTCGGTCCTTGTTATGCAATTAAAGGTCGGGTTGTGTGCGTCTGTAGTGTACTGAAGATTTTTCGCTTTATTTTTTATGATTTATACCACATTTTCATTGCAGCTGTAGTTGAGTTTTAGTATGTTGTATAATTTTTTGCTTTCCGTTTTTGGATGAGTTTGATTAATATTTTACCTATACTAGTTTTTTTTACATTTTTATTGTATGGTGGATTAAATCAGATGATATTTCTTTTTCTATCGCATTTTTTGTTCTGTTTGGTGTGACTAATAGTTTTGCCTAAAACCGCAGTTCCCTCTTCCCCATTTCCATAAACTTGAAGTTGCCTATGTCTACGGAGCCTACACAAAGAAGAATAACTTATGATCTGATAATCGCTCAAGGCCTGAAACTACCAGTGACCAACCGGTGTTGATTTCTCTGTACACGTTGGTTATATCTACAAACGAGCTATTAAAAACTCTTCCCTACAAATACAGCAAATGTTAAACAATATATTTATAGATCTAATAAAGAATTTAATTCAACATTCACTAAAAAGGACATTGACCGTGGCAAGTATTGAAGACACTATATGCCCAAAAATTAAATAAAAGTTCCCGAATTCAACAGATACCTGAAAAAAAAGTCAAATAATAGAACGGGTGGAAAGCTGCGATAAAGCAATTAAGATGAAGAAACTCGTCCAGGAAGATACGTAGAGCAATCCTAAAATGTTCATTAAGTTTTAGTTTATTTGGGGGGGGGGGAATAATCTTTCACCAATATAATTAGTAAGACAATTTAAGATGGTGGGAAGCATTTTATGTCGGGTTTCAATAATAAATTTATCTTCAGAATCCAAATATATATCGATATAAAAAGTGTTTAAACGAATGACAACGAACGAATGACAAAATAGAAAAAGTCGTTAATGACGCATTTTGTTCTGAGAAGAAATTTCTTTACTCTTTTTTCTTCTATAGATACACAGATGACACACCGCGGCAAATAGAACATTATATGAACACAAAAGCGATCTTTTACAAAATAACACATGCAAATGCATTAGTCATTCATCATAATAGGTCTGACTATAATTTCGACTTAAAGAATGTGCTTTTGATTAAAAGAGAAACAATATTAACCAATTAATTGATTCTGATTTAATTCCTGTTTAATCGCAGAATAAATTTCCTCTGTTGTTTAATGTCGTCTCGTTAAATCTGCTTCTCTTTCTCGTTTGATCTTTTAATTTTGGTTTATCATCTGAATGTGTTTAGCGGCTCAGAACGGGTTAAAATACTTTAAATTTGAAAACTTCTCACGGCACACATACGCACACAAACACGCACACAAACACGCACACACAAACACATTCAGAGTCACAGACATTTATTGCTTGGTTAGTATTTAGCTTAGTAACTTTTGTTATTTTTCTCAAAAGTTAAAAAGAAAAAAACTTTCAGCAATCGACATGCTCTAGTTGGCCTTTTATGAAGTTGATGGAAAAATAGAGATTTTTATTGGTTCCTATTTTTGTTGATCTTTTCATTAAAATATTTTTGAGGCTAGAATAAGTGAAGTGAAATGTATATTTCGACTTATATAAATACCACACCCGTACAAAATTGGACAGTGCGTGGGTTGATCGGGCAGGGCTCCTGGTATTCAAGATTTTAGTGGGGTATCGAATGGACCTTTTGGCATGATCCTTTTAGGGAGATTCGAAAAAATATTACAACCTTGAAAAAGTTCGAAAAATACATGCTAAATTTCAGTTTAAAAAGTCCAGATGGTTGGCAATACTTTAATAGCATTATGCAACAAACCCCAAAGAAATTTATATTAACTTCGTGCAGATACGGCACAGTAAGATAAAAAAAGCATCTGAGCGAAAAGCAGTTTCCTTGTTGGCTCTTCGACAAGGCTGAACTGAGCAAATTATTAAGTCGTGTTTGGTAGTTGAGTTGGTAGTTAATCATTCTAGTCACTCTGAAATCAATACACACAGCTCATAATCGTATAAATGTTCATTTCTTTTGGATGAGAGTGTCTTTACCTGATTAGGGTTTGCTAATTATTTCATACACTGGAAAAGAGAGGGGTCAAATATGAAGTCATGATACGTACATTGTTTACTCTGTCACATATCCGAAACTGTGGCACAATCTTGTGAAGATCAAACTTACTGTAGTATGGGACTCACCCAAGATGATGCCAGAATAGATTTTGAACTCCTTGGCACATCAGACCATCAAATAAGCCATCTGCATTAGCGGGTAGACTTGAAAGATATCCTCATAGCCACAAGTTCCAGTAACCGCCTTCGACATGTGAACACATAGTCGAATCATTTGCGCCTATGCAGTTCTGGACGACAGTTTAGATTGTGACGTCTGCCAGGGATCTTGAGGTCACACACCCACGAACCGACAGTAATTTACGAAACCGGAGTTGAATGAAATGTTACTTGGTTACGTCTTTTCATTGAATTAAGTTGATAATGTGACATTACTGCAGTCGTAAGAGTTTGCTAAATCGATGAACACACTATTTCTGCACAATGTGGACATTAGATAGAATGAATATTTACAGTTAATCCCGAAATTATTCATACCAATGCAAGATTTGTGATTTCTTTAATATTTTTCTTAAAGGAATTTTTCATTGTCCTTATATGGAATTTTTCATTGTCCTTATATGGAAAGCAGAGTGTAAAACAACAGAGAGGAAATCTGAAGAAAAATTATATTTCACTGAAGAATGATTTAAAATTACACTACAAAAATCATGTTCTTAATTATTCTTACCCAAATCTTGTAGAACGGGAATAAACGATATAGTAATGGCTTTCAGATTTCTTTCTCACATTTTGGAAAATTAATGGAAATGCAATCTGGTGCACTACTGACCTAGATTTAAATACAGAATATCACTTGTAGTTTTTTCGTCAAAACGAAATCACTTGATTTGGTTATGATTAAAGAACTTACTGATGACCTCATGCTAAAGATTGTGACTGACTACCATCAGAGGCAGGCAATTTCAAGCGCCACTTGTAAGAGTTTAAATTATTCAGTAAAAATGAAAGAATTATCCACACTATCAAAGAACATGGAAGGAAACCCAAAGTATCACCTCCTTGTGTAGCAAGAAATGTCCTTAGAGGCGTTAAGAATAATCCGAGGATCACTAGCAAGGATATTTTGGCCGGTTTTAATGACTCTGGCATCAAAATACCCTGATGGACAATCCAGTGAAATTTGCCTACATAGGGTCTCCATGGAGACGACCATAGAAGTCTCCAATGTTCCAAAACAAGGTATGTTGAACTTGTCTAATTTTTTAAAGCGTGATCTTGATAAGAATTCAAACCATTCTTTGGTCAGATGAAACAAAAGTCGATTTTCCTGCTCACTGAGATTTTGCTTTAGTTTGGCAAGAAAAAGAGACGAAGTTTTGAAACCAAAGAACGATCTAGCATAGTGATGTCAGCATTATGCTATGGAAGATGTTTTTCAACCAGTGGAACTAGTGGCCTGGTTAAAGTGGACAGGATCCTAAAGAAGGAACAGTTTATTCAGATTCAAATGGTCTGCCGAAAAACTTTGGGTGAAAATCATTGAACTTCCCAACAAGACATAGATAATAATACCAATTTTTAAGGTCCATATATCAATTTGTGCCAGAAAAAGGGATTTAATGAAAATTATTTTTAAAAAATTACAAATTTTGAAGCAGTAGGAATAATTTTGTGCTCAGCTGTAGTTATTTACTCTGGTCATCAATGGTGACACACCTTCGGTCGTCAGGCAGCATCTTCCTATTGTAATTAAAGAGATCGGATCAGGGTCAATCCCCAATGTACGTTGTCTTTAAAAAGAAAATGCCTGGAGGATTTATGGTATTCTCCTGCATGTTCGTATGCGCGACTCCACGTGAACACACTGACTTTTCGCGTGACTTACCATTATGACAGGAGCAAACAAATCTCATCAAAGTTCGCGGTTGGAATCCAGGTAAGTCAATATTTTAAAACCCAAATTTTCAGATTAGCAGTCCCTACCATTTGGGTAATTTGGTACAGTACAGTCTCCGCCCCTCTTATTGCCTTTGTGCTATTCTCAGCTAAGTTTACTCAACATCAGGATGCACCCAGTACTTTTTGTTAACTTGATTTTTTTCTGCTTCGGTAAGTTGATCTCTTCTTTGATTTCACACAAGTAAATAAAAGCACAAAATATGCATAATATGCAATATTGTTTTTAATTAAATCTTATATGCCTTTTGATATTAAAGATAATATATCTTATGTAAAGGTATATAGTTTTGTCGAAAAAATATAGAGCTTTTTTGTAGGCATAAGGAGATAACATTTACACAAAATTTTATGTGTACAAAATTTTCCAGCACCCATTTTTTAAAAACTAGACACTGAATACACAGAAGAAATTTCGAAATGGTTGGCAATAATTTTTTAAAAAAAGCGAAAAGCAATTTCCTTGTTGGCTCTTCGACAAGGCTGAACTGAGAAAATTATTTAATCGTGTTTGGTAATTGAGTTGCCAGTTAATCATTCAAGCTTTATTGTGTGTACGTAGTAGGGTACTTTATGGCAAAGTTTACGCGTACCAGGAACCAATATACATGATCATAGAGGATTGATATACCAATGATAGATTTGCTTTGGAATTGAAGAGAATCTTTGGCAGATATAAGGATTAAAAGAGATAAAGAAATTAAAGATAAAAAAATAATCTCTAGGAAGACACTTTGTTTCTATTGCTATTTCTAGTAACCATTGAATCTAATCTTGAATAAATGAAAAGATGGCTACCAATTTGTTAATACGACAGAGGAAAAGTCAACTGTATTAAGATTGGCTTTAACAACCATTACTGAGCAGATCCCGGATAAAGCAGAAAAGAAAAAGAATAAAACGCGCCGTTTAAAACAGCTTACAATCAGAAAAAAAGTCATCGTATAAATTAAGATTTCGACTTAATCTTCATCACAAAGCCATAAAATGTAGAATGAACTGAAAATAACAATTCCTGTAGTATCGTAGAGAAAATGCTTTACTTTTTTCAATCTCTCTTCTGACCGTTCTAGATACATGAAATTATTTCTTACACGAAATATCCCAAAATCACAAAACTATCGACGTAGCTCATCGTGTCCTTACTTTTATGACCACCGGGCACTCAAAACGCAGCGTCTGTCATGAAAAATTCCATTAATCGAAGATAAAACTGTTTTTTAATCCTTTATTCATGGAGATCATATTGTGATCAAATCACACGGAACCTACGACACTTATTAAATATGGACAACATTTCCGAATAACAAAAAACAAAACAAAAAAAAAAACAGAATTCCAATTGTGTTTCCAAAATCTAGTTTTCAAAAAAAGAACTCTAGAAATTTGTACACATCTAATATTTTCACATCCAAACAATAAAAATAATCAGGACCAAGCTTTAGTTTAATTAGCTCAAGGACAAAACACTTGATGGACACTTTTTTATTTTTGGGCCCTGCGTAAACTGCGTTATTACTTTTCATTTGATATTGCTTTTGTGTGTGCGTAGGTTGCTGTTCAATTTCATTGCGTATTGCGAAGTGACCAGAAGTATAAATAAATAAAAAATAAAACAAAATAATATAAGTTTTGTAGACTTATACTTCTTTAAATGATAAAGAGTGGTCACGTCTCATAGACGACAAACGTTTCTATTGTAAAGATGGCAACAAATAGAAAGATGCAAAGTAAAGTCGGTAAATATTACACCAACAACAATAACAAAGAGCGATTTCTTCTATCTTTCGCACTCGCTCTCTTTCACTCATTCTCTCACACACACTCTCTCTCTCTCTCTTCGCGCTCATTCTCTTTCTCTGTCATTATCTCACTGTCTTTCACTCATTCTCT
Source organism: Acanthosepion esculentum (assembly GCA_964036315.1). Classification (NCBI taxonomy): domain Eukaryota; kingdom Metazoa; phylum Mollusca; class Cephalopoda; order Sepiida; family Sepiidae; genus Acanthosepion; species Acanthosepion esculentum. The sequence continues at coordinate 1,255,130 of OZ038481.1, forward strand.
GTCTCAATCACTCCTTCCCTGCCTCCCTCCCTCCCTTCCTCACTCACTCACTTTCGTTTGTACACGTTCTCTTAATTATCCACTCTCTTTATTTACCTATAAGATGCATAAAAATCTTGCTCAGAGGAAATCCTCTAAGATGTAAAGCACCTCGTTTGATCTACTACCAATTTATAATACCCATACACAGTAGCATTTTTGTGAAAATATTTTTGATATTGCGGAAAATACGATACCATAATCTGGTAATCGGCATTCCACTTTTTCTTTGATTACCACTTTTCTCCTTGTGATCTTGTTTTTCTTTCCTGCATTCGGCAACACCCCTTTCCCATTCCACTGTACACGGTGCTAAGAGACTTGTATGAATACAATCTACCTTCGACGGATCTGATTTATTCTCTCATCTAACGAGTCGATCCCTTAGAAAGCATTCGAGCAAGAAATCTTCCATTTTCCAGAATTTATCAACTTATAAACCTTGATCAGGAGTAGAAATCTTAAATAGCAATCTTTTGTTATAATTTATCTTTGAGTGCCCGTTTGTCGATAGTGGTCAGCTTGTCTTCTCAATAGAGAAAATGCTTTCGACTAAGCATTGAAAATTTAGTTCGATCTGAAGAATTGAAATGGAACGATAAATCAAAAAGAGATATGGTAGAAGAGACATGGAGAAAGAGACAAAAATTGTTTCAGTTTTTAATATCTGCGTATCATATGTTGTTTTTTTTTAAAAAAAACAACAAAAAAACTCCTATTTCATTTTATTCTTTACAGGAAAATATATTTCCTGTGCAGGATATTTTTCTCGTCTATCCTTTTTCTGTTTTTCTCATAAATTATATAAAATTTGAAATGATTTATGATCGTTACTTTTGCTTGGGTTTCCTATCCGACAAAATCTACCTACCATTACTTATATTGAAAATTAGTGAGGGTGGCGGTAATTCTGTTCAGCTGGAATTATTCAGTGCAATGATGAATAGGATGGAGAAGATTAATCAGCTTTAAGCGTGTCATGTGTACAATCTACGTCTATCTACAATCTAAGTCATTTGACTTCCTTTGCTTGAGTAATTATTTTTAAAAATAGGCATGAAAAATATCGCCAATTCTAGTGCAAAGAAACGTTATCTCACAAACTGTTGACACTAAGTTCTTTATTCAGTGTATTCATCATCATCATCATCATCACCACCACCACCACCACCACCAACAACAACAACAACAACAACAACAACAACAACAACACCACCATCATCATCACCACCACCACCACCACGCAGTTCATTGCAGTTACTCGATAAACCATTGTTGTTAAGTTGGTCTAGTTCTGGTTTCATTTACTCATTTCAATGTGTTTTATGGCCAGTACTAATATGCTTTTATTATCTTATGACTATCAATTCGGTTGAACTCTTCAGCAGATCCGTTCCAATCAAAGAAAAGCGGATATGATATTATTCCAAAGAAAATACCAACTTTCCGACGTTATTCTCTCAAAGTTGCTCAAATTACAGCAGCTGCAAAATATTTAATCTTATTTGGTTCAATAAAGCGGATTGGGATACTGGAAAATCTGCCCGGCAGCGACACCTGGGTACATTTAGCACAACTCACTGAATCAGGAGAAAGTAACTTAAAACGAGACTGAAATAACAAACAAGTGAAGAAATGAATATATTTATTTACATTCTTAAAAACAAACGAATGTAACTGGACCCTTTAAGAGATGAAGATGCAAGAATCAATAGAAATGATTATAAAAGCGAGATAGTTACCAAAAATTATTGAAATGAAAGCGATAGAGTTTTTACGAACGGGAAAATTCTTAAAACCATGGCCATGTTTGTTATTTTCAGTATGAACCGTCAGTAAAGTATTGTATTATTTGCGATTTCTTAAAAAGGAATATGTTTTAATTTCGTTAGACAAATCTGTAAACTCTGTCTGTTTGTATGTGTCAATATCTGTCAATATATTAATCGAAGTCTCAATACGTTTATTGCACAAGTGTTACACCTGAATTCTAATTTCACCACAACGTTATAACAGATATCATTTTAGGCCCAACTTTCAGCTAAAATAAACCATGTGTCCTTGTGACGTTTTAAACTTGGGATTTCCTGCCTTGGCCCTAAACACTTGACAACACGACCGGAATATTACAGCTAAAAATATTTAAAAACGATGTATCATCATACAAAGTTTGGTATAATGTTTTTATACAAACAACTGAATAAACAATGTGCATTAATTGAACACTTATCTAATGTTAAAGACGTTCGGAGCTGTAATAGATTGCGGGGTGAGAAATTTGCTGAGTTTTGTCAAGTAACTTACTCTCTATGAAGCGGAGTTCTCGGTTGTCAACAAACTATAGAAAAATGATCGTCTTCCTGTCAGATATGCGTAACCCTTTTCTATATCACACCAGCACTAAATACCCTTTTCTATATGACACCAGCACTAAATACTCCTTTTTATATGACACCAGCACTAAATACCCTTTTCTATATGATACCAGTACTAGATACCCTTTCTATCTGATACCTACACTAAATACCCCTTTCTATATGACACCAGTACTAAATACCCCTTTCTATCTGATACCAGCACTAAATACCCTTTTCTATATGACACCAGTACTAAATACCCCTTTCTATATGACACTAGCACTAAATACCCCTTTCTATATGACACCAGTACTAAATACCACTTTCTGTATGACACCAGTACTAAATACCCCTTTCTATATGACACCAACACTAAATGCTCCTAATTTCTACAACCGGATTCGATACTTGTGAAAGTGCAACAAGTTAGGCTTTCTGACAAACGTTGTGTTGTGAGAATCAACGTGTCTTGGAGGATATTTTTTGTGGGGAAACATACATTCGGCCTTTAATAACCGTTTTCCTCTCAACTCTTGATTTTCGCCTTCCAAGCCTTATCGTTATATTTCTTTGGCCTTCCAAGCCTTATCGTTATATTTCTTTGGCCTTCCAAGCCTTATCGTTATATTTCTTTAGCCTTCCAAGCCTTATCGTTATATTTCTTTGGCCTTCCAAGCCTTATCGTTATATTTCTTTGGCCTTCCAAGCCTTATCGTTATATTTCTTTAGCCTTCCAAGCCTTATCGTTATATTTCTTTGGCCTTCCTAGCCTTATCGTTATATTTTTTATCGCCACACTTTATGATTTATTTTGCTTTTTCGATTTTCCACTGCAATTATTGTATAACCGTTACTTGTGATATAACAGGTAAGATTGATTAAACAAATACATAACAATTTTCATCCAGTCTCTACATAAAATTCAAGTTTTTAATCAGCATTAATAAAATCGTTAATATTAATGTAAAGGAGATGCAAATTCAAAAGAATCTCTCAGTTTTGACATGTAATTGAGAAATCTCATAATCACTGAACACAAAGATTAACAATTTAACATAAAGATCTCTCAAAAAAGAAAATAATTCATTATTTTTCATAGATTATGCAAAAGCGTTTGATACAATGTTACTAAGAACTGTTGTAATTGCTAGGTAAGTTTATTTATATTATTAGAATAATGCAGAACTTATACTGGGGGAAAACGATCTGCATTCGGATAGAAAATGAATTCTCTAACTATACAAAAATAGAAAAAGGGGCGAAAGACAAGGATGTGTCTTCTCACATTTAACCTAGACACAGTGAAGCAATCCTGAGGAAATTAAGTCCTAACAGGACTCATTATGTGCAGTCACAATTTTAACGACATTAGAGATGCTGATGACACAGTGTTAATAACAGACACAAAAAGGAAACTACAGGAACTCCTCCAGAAGATAGTGAAGGAAAGCGAGTAGAAAGGACTAAATATCAATTGTAAGAAGACAGAATGTATAGTTTTCAGCAAAAGGAACGATCCTACATGCGAATTACAAATTGGAGCAAGTAGAAAAATTTAAATATTTAGAAAGTGCATTCTTTACATTATTGGGACTATTGCCCTCATCTTTGTCGCCATATTTATTACAACGCTCCAGCCCTTCAGTATCTGTCTATATTTCTGAGATGAGGTATTATGTACACTATTTACATTATTCGGACTATTGTCCTCATCTTTGTCGCCATATTAATTACAAAGTTTCGGCCCTACAGTATCTGTCTATATTTCTGAGGTGAGGTATTATGTACACTATTTACATTATTCGGACTATTGTCCTCATCTTTGTCGCCATATTTATTACAACGTTTCGGCCGTTGTACGCTCCGGGTTTCTGCAGGCGATTGTAATGTCGAACTGGACCCTTTATTTCGCTCACTGGTGTACAACGGCCGAAACGTTGTAATAAATATGGCGATAAAGATGAGGACAACAGTGGGAATAATGTAAATAATGTGCATAATACCTCATCTCAGAAATATAGACAGATATTTAGAAAGTGTTTAGCAGAGGACGGACAATGTGACACCGAAATCCGAAGACGCATTTGGATGGCGAAAGATGACTTCCAAAAGCTAAGCAAAATATTACGAAACAAGAAATTTTCATTAGAAACAAAGAAAAAATTATTGAACTGTTATATAATATCAGTCCTGCTACATGGCAGTGAATACTGGACAGTTTTATCCCAGATGAAGAAGAGACACGAGGCACCACAACTGTGGTTTTACAGAATGATACTGAGAATTCCTTGGATTGAACATGTGAGCAATGATGAAGTTTTAGAGAAGAGGGAACCAAAAAGGACACTTATACTTAGATTCAGAAAGAGAGAGAGTTGAAATTTCGAGGTCTTATAAAATTTGACATTCACAGGATGTATTGAAAGGAAGAGGGAGAGAGGAAAGCAGCGTATGCACCCCCCTGCCTAACGTTGGTAGAACAAGAATTAGGAAATATAATAAAAATTCAATCTTTATTAAGAAGTAAAAAGGAGAGGAAATTGTGAAGATCCATGATCACCTATGTCCATAGACGGAACACTGAATGAAAAGGAAGAAATTTTAATTTTGGTAAAAGGCCGATCTATATGCATCATTTCTGAATACCAAGCTGCATACTAACCAGACAGAGGGATAAATTTTGCTTTATAGAATTCATCAAAGCTTTCCTGTCTGTGGAAACTCTTGGAAAGATCCTGTATCAACAAAAGGTACATCAATCTGTTGAAGCTCACATGTGATAACTGGAAAGATTACATAAAATCAAACCTAGGTGTTTCAATATCAGGTGATATATTGAAAAGGTGTAAAGCAACGAGATGTCCTCTCAGGTATATTATTCTGTGTTGTTATTATTATGACACTTTCCCCAAAAGTGAATTTCAATCTGGCTTTGATATTTGGTGGCCACCTCCCTTAAAATTTAAGTTACGCAGATGATATCGCTGCTCCAAGCAAGTCACGCAATGACTTACAATCATTTCTTGACATTCCATCCAGACGTGCAGCTGAAGTTAGATTTTTTGTAACTCTATTTAAAACCGAATACATGACAACCGAAAAGGTCAACCTGAACTTTCACTTCACGATATATGACAAACCAATTACACAAGTATCTGCATTCATCTAACTAGAACACAAACTGTCATGCAAAAATGAAATGATTGCAGTTTAATATAGAATTGAATTGGGACGGGCTGAAGAACAACCTTCCTTTAGCATCAAGACGTGTTCCACATCATATCAAGTCTAATATCCATAACTCTTGTGCATTTCCTGTTGTCCTCTATGGTGCAGTGATTTTCAACGGGTGCACCGTGAGAACATCCTAATTGAGCTACGAAAATTTCGATTAAAAACGTTCATTAATTAAATTATTTTCGAAAAACTCCAAATAACAAGAAATGTACATGTCAAAATTAAAAGCCATTTAAATTGATCGTGTATATAATTGTTATAAAAAATAAACTTATACATAATATTTAAAGTGGATGGGGTGTGTGAAATGGGGTCGCAAGACAGCCTAAGATGACGCGATTTGACAACAAATAACAGAGGATTACAATTAAAAGATTCAACAACAGATATTACATTATTTTGGTTATCCCTTAAGGATGGGTACCTCCACTTGTTCGCTGAAAAAAACAACATAGCATGATGAAAAAAGGCCTTAAACTTAATAAAAACAAAGTTTTATTGCTAAAATGTTTATGTTATTATTAAGAGGAAAGACCAAAGTATTTTTTATTATTATATTGAATTTTTTTAATCCTACCTAGAACGTTCGAAATTTTGGTTTAACATCTCGTCTTTGTACATCAGCGGTCGACGTAATATTTACGATTAGTGTTTTGCGCCTTTTTTTCAGGAGAAAACACATTGATTGGAAATTTTTGCAAAAATAATTGTCGGATTTTAATGAAACTTTAAAGACTTATTCTCAAATGAATAAAATTTTTTTTAACTTTTTTTTTTTTAGAAAATCTTGGTAAAAATATTTTTTTACATATGTTACCCCCACCCACACCCCACTTAATTAATTTCATGAAATTAAAAAAAATTAAATTGTAATCTCAAAATTTGCTTTATTAGTTAAAAGCAAGACTCCATGGAGAATTTAAATCATCATTTTTTTGTAAAACAGGACCCCCAGATACCGAAAATCTGCTTTGAATCGTAAAATAAAAAATACAATAAAACTATAACATTATTTAATTATAAAAGCTTCTAATTGCTTTTATGTATAAGATTTATTAAGGAAACTATTGTTTTTAAAAAAAAAACGATCAATAATGAATTTTTACAAGAATTATTTTCATTTTTAAAAATTTTAATTCAAATAATTCCTAATATTATAAATTGTTTAAAATTCTGCATTACTTCAATCCGGTTGGATGATATTGTTAAGTGAAAACTATATTTCCGAATCGAAAATTGAAAAGCTCAATAACAGTCGTTTACACCAAATATTTTTTTAAATTTAAATTTTTTTTATATATATCCCTGTTTGAAAGTATGATCGACCAATACACGAGTACAATCAGAAAATAGAAGCGATGACGATAGTAAATTTAAATTCAACATTCCTAAAATTAGATTACGGAGAATATTTTCCAACATTTTTTAATATTACTGAGTATTTAAAAATTATATAAAAATGCGCTCACTCGTCATTTTCTTAAATTATGTTTTAACAGATAAAGTATCCGTAGAACAACAATAAATCATCACTTAAGTTGTCTACGAGTGACAAGCGAAGGTGATAATCGACGTAATCTCTGCTACTGTTTTTTTTAAATTCATTTCTCTGTTCAGTATTTACATTAGTCGGACTATTGTCCTCATCTTTGTCGCCATTTTTATCACAACGTTTCGGCCGTTGTACGCTCCGGCCTTCTTCAGGTGGTTGGAATTTCGAACCGAACCCTTTATTTCGATCACTGGAGTAGACTGTTCTAGTTCCACGAGCCTCAAGGACACATGGCACAGTGGATAAAGGCGTTGGTTAGATCCAGTGACAGACCCAAAGAGTGTGAGTTCAATACCCGGTTCAGGCAGTGGAGAACTTTCAGAGGGAAAATTAGCAGGAGATAACTGATAACTGACATCCATCAATCATGGCTCGTGGAACTAGAACAGTCTACCCAAGTGATAGAAATAAAGGGTTCAGTTCGAAATTCCAACCACCTGAAGAAGGCCGGAGCCTACAACGGCCGAAACGTTGTGACAAAAATGGCGACAAAGATGAGGACAATAGTCCGACTAATGTAAATACTGTACATAATACCTCATCTCAGAAATATAGACAGACTCATTTCTCTGTTATTTTAAACTTAAAGTAAATGATATTTTTTTTCAAATCAGATTCATTATAGTCAGTTAATATTCCTCAAATAAAGTTTCAGAAAACTATATTTTATTTTTGGAATATTTTTAAAACCGAAAATTAACTTTTGTTTGCAAATGTGTCAAAAATGGCCGGTATTTATCGATTTTTATCGATTTTCTGAAAGCGACCAAACAGTTGAGATCCCAATCAATATAATTTCTATTTGAAATACACCAGAGTATTTTGCTTACTAATAGTAAGTTTAATCGTTTAGTTTTCAATTAAAGCTAAAATGAAGCTCCATTTTTAAAAAATTCCTTTTAAAACTTAGGTATGGAAACTGGGTGGAGATACCTACTTAAGGGTGACTTTCTAAATATTACAAAAAACAATAGAAACGTAATATTTGTGCGAAGTATTCTTTTCTGAAATAGAAAATATTAAAAACAAAAATCGATGACGACTAGAATCCTTGGAAGATTTCACTGTACTCCTGTCCAAAATTCGACCTTGCGAAGGAGGGATTCTAAAAAAAAACAAAAAAAAATGTCAAACTTAGATAACTGCTTAAATGTTAAATTATAATAAACAGAAAAATAAATATATGTATTTTAAAAAATTTAATCATCTTTTTATTAGAAATTCTAATAAATAATTTTGTTTGAGATAATAAATAAATCCTAAAAATGATGATCTTTTTCTGTTCATCATAATTCAAGTGTGCCGCGGATGTTTAACTCTAGATTCAAGTATCTGGTGATTTAAAAAGAAAAGGCTAATAAACATTGATTTAGACTGTGTCAACTCGACCTCTACATCATCCAAGAGAATTGAAACATTCCAAAACCTTATGATGAGCTTTATGACAAAACATAAACTAACTGCTATTGCATCCATCGTCAAAAATAAGGTTCTGAAACATTCTGGCCCCATTGAAAGAGGAGTAGAGGCCACCAACCTAAAATATGGCATGATAATGTACACGAATATACAAAAACAATTGAACACGAGATCACCAGTTGCGGTGGCAAAATATCTAATCATGCAATCTGACGCAGACGGAGAAAGAGTTTTGTGAATGATGATGTAATTATGTGTTGATATTCAAGAGAATCATGAAGAAGACGTATTTGAAGAACATCTTGTTTTCATTAAGTGGCAAAGTCAATAAGCATAATACCCCCCGCCACTTCCGCAGTTGTGGACATGAAGGAATCACCAAAAGTGAATATGTTCTGCGCCATCTCCAAGAATAATCTTCATGACCCGTTTCTCTTTGACGGAAACGTTACCAGCGATGTTTATCTGTAGATGCTTCAGAACTGTCTTCAGAATTGCAAATGAACGCGAACATTCCATTTTTCATTTCCAGGACGGGGCTCCACCTCACTGGAAGTTCACCGTGCGGACTTATCTCAGTGAGAATCTGCCAGGCAGAAGATGGATCTGGCGTACTGGTGATGAAGACAATGTGCTGTTGAAATGACTACCACGTTCACTTGACCTTACACCTTATGATGTTTTTCTATTCGGCTTGGTGAAGGAACTGGTCTATGCCCATCATCTTCCTACAAGCCTAGAAGAACTCAAGAAGAGAATCACAGCTGCACTGGAGGCTGGAACCCAAAATGTGCTGCAGCGTGTTTGGCATAGGTTGAACTATCGACTTGACGTGTGCCACAAGCGGTGCTCATATTGAAAACTTTTGAAATTGTTTATGAAATCCATTTAACTGTTTATTATAACTCTTTTAAATTTTGATGAATTAATCTTATTTTGCTGAGCAATAATCGTGTTTAACTTCATTTGCTTCATTTGCCTCATTTGCCTCATTTGCCTCATTTGCCCAGAGTCTAAGGCCCTAGACTATGCTCAGATATTTACATCTCAAATGATATCATATTTTTTGGAACATTCTGTACACTGAAAATATTTTTAAGTGCCTCCAATACCCTAATTATTTCATATTCAACTCGAAATAAAAGTCTTGTAAAATATTTAAAAATAGAAGAGTAGATCATTCTGATTCTATCACAATTACAATTGAAAATAATTGATCTAAGTTTAACATAAAATTGATTATACATACTTCTAAAGCAATAAAAGACTTAATTAATACAAAAGAAAATAATAAACTAAAACCTGAAGGAGAAATTTACTCTATCACCTGTAATAATTGCCACAAGGAATACATAGGAAAAATCACAAGATTTTAACACAAAAGGGATCTTTTACAAAATAACACTCTCAAATCGGCTAGATAACTAAGTACATATTAAATGTAAAATTTCAACATCCCCCTCCTCCATGCGCATGTGTAATCACATTAACATAAACATCACTTTAGTCCGATGAAGATCTAAGGACGAAACGCGTCCCACAAAAACATTTTTCCACTTTTCATAGATTTTTATAAAATTGTGCTAATATATAGAAATTAATATATCGTTTTCCTATATATATATATATATATATATATATATATATATATATATATATATATATATATATATATATATATATATATATATATATATTCATGTTCATGTGTGTGTGTATGTATATGTATGTATGTATATATGTATGTGCTGAAAAGACTCAAACATCTATAACGATATACCTAATGGTAAAAAAATGTATGTATCTCATGTTTGCCAGCTTTGTTCAAGAGATTTAAAAAGTTTAGAAAGTTATATCTGTTGAAGAAACAACTGAATTTTACAATGTTTTACAAAGATCACACTCGACAACGAGGTGGTGGCCATCTTGCATGTATGTAAGCAAAGCTCCAACTTTCTTCGTAAATTAAAAATGGCCCCGATGGGAATCACATTTAAATGTTTTTTTTTGTTTTGTGCTAGAAAATTTACTAAACTTGTTTCAAATTCAAATTCCAAAGAGGATCTGTGGACACTAATCCGCGGACAATATCAAGATGAAACCATAGACAATTAATCCCAAATCAATTTCCAAGTTTTGTTAACTAATCAATTTTTTTTTTTTTTTTTAATCGTATCACCCCAAGCAAGGCCGGAGGCCACTATCACGCAAGGGGTTAAAGAAGGGTTGGAGGAAGAGCAGATAGGAGTGGCAAGGGAGGAGATGTGGTGAAAGAGAAAAACAGTGGGTCGATCAAGGCAAGGGGGCCACAGAAGATCCGGAGCGAGAGCAGATAGGAATGAAAAATGAAAGGATGTGGAGAAGGTCGATCAAGGCAAGGGGGCCACAGAGATCCGGAGCGACAGCAGATAGGAATGAAAAATGAAAGGATGCGGAGAAGGGAAGTGGATAGATCAAGGCAACTGGAGATGCCGATTGACGCTACACTTAAACCGTTGGAGATTGTATTTGTCAGGGAAACAGTAATAGGGAAGGGAGTTCCATAGGCGGGATGTGCGAGACATGAAGCTATTGGAGTAGAAGAGACGTCTATATCTAACAGTTTCCACGGTGTAGGGGTGGGAGCGGGATGCCAGCCTCGTGGGGCGTTTAAATTCACGAGGCCTGGGGACAAGCGAACGCAACTCCTCAGAACAATTACCGTGGAAGTACTTGTAAAAAAGGCAGAGCGAGGCAACATCGCGTCTGTGAGAGAGCGACTGCAGACGAGATGACAGATCAGGGCCAATTACGTTGCCTATCCGTCTCTGGATCTTATCAAGAACTCCGAGGCAAACAGCAGGACCCCAGACCATATATGACAGCAATACTCCATGCAAGGGCGAATGGTCGATTTATAGACTTGAAGGATCGATTCCGGGGAGAAAAATTTCCTGGCTCGGCACAGAGAACCAACTTTCTATTATATCAATTGTAGCAGAATGGATAGCTCTCAGTAAAACAGTTAATGGGTGCCTACTGCAGTGTTATGGTTAACAAGAAGACAATCTTTTTAACCATAACGCTACAATAGCTACTTAACTAATATCGTGAATGCACTCCTCACTGGATTCTCCATTGCTTTGAAATGACTAAATGCTAGTTTATAGCACAAGAAACTTTATTTTTTAAAAGTCATACCTTCGTGTGTCATGTCTGCAATTTCAGTTGATTTCCCGGTAACCTTAGATACGTTTTCCATCTGAATTTAGAAAAATCAAATTTTCTTAAGTAGATAATTACTAAGTTTAGCACAATGTGGTCGAAGGTATCCAATGAGAAGGTACCAAGCTTACTAAAGCAACAAATCCTCTAGGACAGGAGTTTAATGTTCTCATAATTGGTTGTTTCCTTTCTAACTACATTGTTTTGTCGTTGATAAGAATATATATATATATATATATATATATATATATATATATATATATATATATATATATATACATACATACATACATACATATATATATATATATATATATATATATATATATATATATATATATATATATATATATATATGCACGCTAACTCGAACGAATTGTGGCACAAGACCAGATTTAAAGAGTGTGGGTTCCAACGCGTACAAAGGACCAGAGAGCATTAATAGTTCAGCCCTCTTTTGGCACTTTCCGTTTTGAGAAGGCCGCCGGGAAAAGGGATTTTCCTTATAGTCTTACTAACCAACAACTATGAGCGTTATACAACTTTATAACACAGACAATTCTAGCCTGATTCCACTCGACATACTGCTATCCCATGATTTTAGCACTTCAGGGTAAAGAAGCTTTAAATAAAATCAGGATTTGCATGAGTGGAAAAAAACAAAAACAAAACAAGTAAAATAGAACCTTAATTCTGTTGGGATCCAAATGACTCAATAAACAAGAGGATTGAGAGAAGAAAAATCATTTGATGGTTTTGTCGAAAGAAAAAGAAGACTTAAAACTGGAAAGATATAAATTTTCCTCATGGAAAGATTACCCTAAATATTTTTCTGTTAAAACCAACAAACTGTGTCAGCGTTCTATTCACAATTTGACACATTCTTTTTTGCCCGAGAAAAGAGGGATTTAAAAAACTGACTCTACACATTTGAGGTTATTCTCACAACAAACTGTGAGGTACGATTATATTACGACTGCAAAGTTTCGACTGTTTGTCGTCGGATGTCGTCTTTTTCAACTAAAGGAAGCGCCTGCTTTTTAGTGGCAAGACTGAACAATGAAATGATTACTTTCAATTGTTAGGAGCTTTATTGGCTTAAAATTGACTTACGATTTTCTCTTAATAGGAAAATCAATCTAGATTTAAATGAAATTTAAATAACATTCGCAATATTTGATGACTGTTTTTTTTTATTCAATTCATAAACAAGAATATTAGGAATCTCACACTTTTATCATGAAAATTGGTCGTAAATACAAAAATGTACATTTTTATTAGAAAGGGAAATATGATAATTATGATCTGAATTTATCACTGTATAATGTTAGATATATGGACACGCGTTAGCTTAAGCAAATTGACAAAGAAGGAGATTTGGTTGAAAAATAAAATGTGTTGTGTAAAATAAATATTTTTTTCATTATTAAGTTGCTGATTTATTGTTTTATTTAAGAATTTCAATAAGGCGAGGAAATGAATGGGTTAAAGACATTCAGTTATTTACCGAATATTAAATAGAAATTGATTTCAATAAAAGAGACGATATATACTTCATCGTAATAGAATTTGTGTCAAAACCTCCATCAATTTTTTCGTATTTCATTAGGATTTATCTAGCTTCATATTTTTATTCTTTCAAATATTAAAAAATGGAATATCTCTATACATATATATATATATATATATATATATATATATATATATATATATATATATATATATATATATGTATATAATTTCGGGATATATATATATATATAACAAACTATTTCTAATTCTAACAGTTGAAATATAATCCTTGAAAATGGCTAAATGTATAGCCGAAAGCGGTCGGATAAAAAGAACATTCGGACAGTTTTTATATAATTTATCTTCTGAAAAGAAATGGTTTATTAGATCGCACGAGAAATTATATAAAAAATTAAATAAAAGCACCTTGTCAGTCGTTTTTAATGAAATGTGCATGAAAGAAGGATTGCTGACTAAATACACAAATATATACATATATATATATATATATATATATATATATATATATATATATAGGAACATAAAAGAGAATGGTGTGCCACGGAAAGCCTGATTATCAATTTTGACCTGAAAAATACCATTTTAATAAAAAATGAATGTAATTTATATGCAATGAAAGTGCAATGATTTACTGATCACCTACGATTATTATGTAGCAGCTATTTCATTTTATCACCTGATATGACTAAATTAAGACTAAATCGATGTGAGATACGAACACCTCGAGAAAATAGAAGAAAAAGGAAATAAATGTAGTTAAAGTAAATAAAAAATAAAAATTGAAATTTGTTTTAATCCAAATTCTATAACGATAGAATTAAAGCAAAAAATCAAGCGTTCAGTTGTTTTAAAATGAATCAAATTTGTTTGGTTTATGTAAATTTTGTTCTCTTGAAATAAAATTTCCGTTCTGATGAAGCTAGTTCCTCGCTGAAAATATGTCAAAATAGAAGTTTTTCTATTTGTTTTATACAATGTGTTTCAGAAGTCTTCTAGTGATTTAAAATTCTTCTAATTTCAAAATTTTTGATTATTCAAAAATAGTTTTATACAGAATAAAAAATTCAAACATTGGAAATATGTTTCCATTTAATTACGAAAAATGATATGATGTAAATATTTTTCCATTTTCGAGTATACACAGATGCGTTTTCAGACAGCATTCTCTCGGGCAGTGGTTAATGAATTTGGCTGCATACTTTGAGTTTCTGCACAGATGTTTCCTTGCGTTTCTGAATTATCTGCGGTTTATTGAAGTATACACATTTCTTAAGGTTTAAACTAAAGAAAATAATCGAAATGTGTCAGATTAGAAGAAAGTTATGGCCATAAAATTTCGGAATTTGGCGAAGTTATACAGTGACCAAAAGTTTGGTTAAATCAAAAATAAAATTTTGCTTCGTTTGTGAATGTTTCGATGGGAAATTTCCCTAAGTTCTGAAATGTAAATAAAACATTTAAAAAAATCTGACATGTGATGACATTTTGAAATACCTCGGTGACTTTTGGGTCACCCTGTATATTTATTATTCTACCGGATTCTCATCAACTTTTAAATATATATATATATATATATATATATATATATATATATATATATATATATACTCTCCCGTTGTCTTCGATGCATAAGGGTCCAGCAGCTCAGTCTCGCACATATGATTTGATTATAGTGGCGAATTGTTGTGCAGAACCAAGCACACTTTTCGGAAGAGAGTCGAATAGAGAGAACTGGTGCACAACGACCCTCCTCAGGTAAGGAATTAAGAATTTTCCTTCGTTGCCTTGACTAGTTGCCAACCAAAGCTAAAGAAGCTATACATATATATATTTTTTTTTGGGGGGGGGGATAATAAACATGTTAAAAATCGTTACATAATCGCAATTATGTTTCAACACTAACAAATGTGTCTCCTCTGGTAATGTTAAACTACTGGCGAGTGAAAGAATAATTAAATTTCAAAAGCAGAATACCTTTAAAAATAGGCTTGTAGTAATCAAATGTGACCTAGGCTAAATTCAAATTCACCGTAAAAAAATTTAATATAGGTCATGACACAAAGGTTTCTGCATATAATTCCAAGACAATTTCCTCATGAGCAGATACAGGTTGTTACATTATTTCGTAAGTTGTATCGAAGTCTGACGTTCATCCTTCCTAAAAACGAAATAGGTGTGGAGGTAATTTAACATAATGCCAATTAGT
>OZ038481.1:1275676-1298176 GCA_964036315.1 Acanthosepion esculentum
ATCGTCAGTGCGGACAGTACAGACTAGGAACATGTTTCACTCGTCGCCGGAGCTATCATAATCTCGCTAATGGACTTGTACACAAAAGTGGATGAGTTTCGATGTAATATAAACTCAAATGTTACACAACAGAAACAGATGACTTTTTTGAAGTAGTGAAGGTTTGTGTAGGACCAACCACACATTTTGGAGTGACTGGTAGGTAAAGAAATAGTTCATAGTGCACTACGACATCAAAAAATAACATATATATATATATATATATATATATATATATATATATATATATATATATATATATATATATATATATATATATATCAGCTTACAATATGCACACTGTATTAAAGCTTAAGTGAAATTGATTTTTTTCGCATCGAAGTAAATTTTACTTGCAAATCAAATTGAATTCTTATGATAAAAGAAACCGCATTTTTAAACCTTTCAAAAGAAAATGAGGAAAATATATTAAATGAAAAAAATTTTTTATTAAAATTTTACAAAAATTTTGCTTAAAATATTTTCTTTTTCTACGCATTCTGAAAATTTTACTCACCTTTTATCTCTGTAAATTATAATTTATTACATTTTTGCTACCTAAATTATTCAAAACACTAAGTCGACTTTCACAAACTTATTACTTGATTTTATTATCTCAATAGGGTTTAACCTGTACTATCCCACAAAGAGCATTCTTAGAAAATAATTTTCATTAAAAAATGCTCCTTTAATTAAAAAAGGAAACAATTTACTAAGGCGAAAGTGTATAAAACGTTATTTGATCGCTAGATCATGCACAATAAATTTGCGGCCATGTTTTTACAACATTTATTGGCAGAAACTGGATGAAATCGTTTAGGCTAAATGCCCAGACCTGTCTAAAAAATTAAATTAAAAAATGTAAAGTTTTACCGTTCCTACGCTTTCAGAATTTCCTCTGAGTGCATAATTATAACAGAAGCTTGTGTTTTTACATTCCTCCTCCTACACATATATAATGCCATCAACAAAATCACTACTTTAGTCCAAGAATTTAATTCTAGAGTACGAAACATGATACAGAAATAAATCCGTTATATTATTCATTTGCCTAAGATTGTTCTAAGATATTGAATTATATATATATATATATATATATATATATATATTGGTACATAAAAAATCCAAAATTACCTCATATGGGGAATAGACCTATTTCAATGGACGAAAAATTCGTCAGTCTTATTCAACCCAGGTATATAGACTGACTTCGTGTCGGAATCAGAAATTTAACTGTGATAACTGTCGAAAAATTCTATATATTGTCAAAGATACCTATATATTCTATATATTACCAAAGACGCATACCTTTACTATATATATATATATATATATATATATATATATATATATATATATATATATATATATATATATATATATATATCAGGCTCTCTTACCTTCATAATATATATGGACGAGTTTAATATACCAATAATTCCGAATTATCTCTCTTTCATCTTACTAAAGTTACCTCTTGATTGTTTTTTCACGTCTTCGTTTATTTCCGTGGATTCCCGTTGAATCAAACCTTGGCCGTGTGACCATTAGGATGTAGGTTAGCTCATCGGTTTCCCTCTCCCTCACCTTACCCAGGCTCTCCGACCTCCATAATATAATTACTGTAACGGTGCCTTCTTCTGACATATCTCACACTACGGCCATTCTAACACGTTCTCTCTTTCTCTCTCTTTCCCCAACTAACCAGCATCCCACTACAAACTGATACCATAAACAGTTTGAAAAATCCTGCGAACTTTAAAATTAAAATTCGTAGGTGAAAATGATCATTAACTAAAAGTATCTTGATTCCAATTGTAAAGTATATATATATATATATATATATATATATATATATATAAATTTTTTATAATATTTAAAAAAAAATATGATTCCTTCGCTACATAAGAGTTCTCATGTTTAAAAAACGAGAGCCGAAACCCTCAATATAATTATTAAAATTAAGTTGAATTAAGATATCGAGTCCCATTTCACCCTCAAGTGAAAATTTATGAATAAGCTGTCTTGTGGTTTGCGCGTGTTTATAAGTATGGTCTTTTGCAACATTGATTACTATGGAAACAGCTGGGGGCGGCCATTTTGGTTAGGTGGTCGTAGGGTTAATTCTTATCTACAGATCAGTCAACTTCGGAAAGTTGATGCCAGGTTATGGTGGGGTGTCTATTTCAAAGCCGATGGTGGCGGTCAACGTCTGATTAGTTTAAAGCGAAAGATATTCCATGTCGCGACGGCCAGTCGTTAAGTGTCGAGAGGATTTTGTTGTATTATTATCTATCTATTAATCTCTTTATTTATTTGTTTATTCAAATGGTTATTTCATATACAAACGCGTTGCACTGAACTACAATTTGTTTTTTTGACGACCTCACAAAGGGTTTTTCTATTTAATGATTGGGCTAAGCTTTTAAGACTTTTATTAAACTATGGAATTTATTTATTTATCTATTTTTTATGTTAATTATTTAATGCGAAAATTTGTTGATGTCGGCCAAAAACCGTTAACTCCTGCCTGTGGTTTAATAACTTTTCATTATTTAGAAACTTAATGATGTGTAGTTTTTCATGTAGGAATAAAGGGCATGGGTCATCCCAGGTATTACAAGTTCTTGTTCTATTTATTATTTTCCATTTTACTTTTGGTGTTTTGGAGCTCTTGTGTTGTCTCCATCTAATTTTAAATTTATTCTTCGTTGACCCAATGTATATCCTATCAGTGTTAGGACTATCAATGGATGAGATAGTGCATTGATATACCACGGATTTTGTGAGGCATTTATTTTCTAACGGGCAGTCTTTAGGGTTTCTGCAATCACATAATTTTAATTATTTTTGTCTAATTTCAGTTTAGGAGTTTTATTAATACTGTTTTGGCATGCGTGTTTTTCCAGGATTTTATTATTATGTTTTTTTTTATGATTCTTTCTAGATTTTCAGTGCAGCTGTAACATAATTTTAAGTTGTTTTTATTAAAGATCTCGCTAAGCTTGCTATTAGTGGAAAAGGGTTTTTCAATTAAAGCTACTATAATGAGAGCAATGACAATGTTAAACAATAATGAGATCAATGGCAATTGTGGAGGATATGATGTGGAAACAATGGTGGTAGTAAAGTATAATGTTTATAACAGTGGAAGTAACAAATAGTAATGTTAATAATAGTAGTAGTGATGATAGTAACAGAAGTAAAATAATAATAATAATAATAATAATAATAATAATAATAATAATAATAATAGTAGTAGTAGTAAAAATAAATAAATCATGATAATAATTAATGATAAATTGAAAATAAATTAAAAGTTAAAATAGCAGTAGTGAATAGTAATAAATAATAATAGTGATGGAACTGGTAATAAATAATAATAGTGATGGAAATGGTAATAAATAATAATAGTGATGGTACTAGTGGAAGAGATAATGAATAAAAAATAAAAAATAGAAAATAATTAGAATGGTGATAACTTAGTAATGACAATAGATGGTGATGATAGTGGTAATAAATAAATAATAGCAATATTAAAACTAAGACAATCGTAAAAAGCGTTACTAATTTTGTCGGGGAGGAGTATGAAGTGATAATAATGGCAATAGTTATTTTACGTTAGATACATACGCTGGTGGCGACAATCTTGGTAACTGAAGTAGTCGTAGTCGTTATAAAATGATATTGAAGTGTTAGCGGTTTATCTTCTCACATCCATAGGGGAGATGGTAGTTTATGTAGCTGTGCTGGTAACAATATCGATCTGTGTTACTTGGTATGGTGATTTTTTGTTTTTTTATGTATTATCCGTTTGGTATGATCTATAATAAGTGTTCGTGTCCGTTTTGCGCGTGTGCGCGGTCGGTGGTTTCTCCTCCAAGGGTGATCGCGGCGGAGGGTACGTTCACTTTGAAAAAATTAGAGTGCTCAGAGCGGGCTGTTCAAGCTTGCATACGATAAGCAACTACGTCTGCCTGTCTCCGTCTACGGTGAGGCAATGATCGAAGGGAGCGGTTGGGGCCATTCGTATTGCGACGTTAGATTCTTGGAGCACGTTTTCCTCGATCAAGAGCGAAAGTCAGAAGTTCGAAGTTACGTAAACGATGCCGACCGGCGATCCGCCGGCGTTCGCTTCCATGACCCGGCGGGTAGTATATATATATATATATATATATATATATATATATTTGGCATGAACTGTGATAATATATATATATATATATATATATATATATATATATATATATATATATATATATGAATAAAAGATATGGCATATTGGGTGCTGGTGTTAATAAAATAGTGATCGATATGACAGAGCTATTAAGTATATATTAATAAATATACATATTATTTCTCACCGGTAGCACAACTCGGAGTTTCATGCACAACAAAATCTTGAATTTAAATTTGAATAAAACATCTAGTTAGCCCAATTCTGGCGCAGTCCATATATTATACAGGGATTACAGTTTTTTTTTAATTTTAAATGTATATATTTTAATTCTATAAGTGTACGTCTAAATTTTGTGGTATTAGTACCCTTTTTCACTGAAAGGCTGTATAACTTAACTGAAGCATATATATAGGCAGCAAAATTTCTACATCTATTTATCGATCTATTTTTTAAAATCATTTCACACCAAGCAAGGCATTAAAGTTACTAGGGCGAGAGGGGTTATTGAGTGTTCGAGAATAGGAGAAAAATTATTATTAAAGAGAGTGGACAATAAATGAACAAGAATTAAAAAGAGAAGGATTGACATTGCATTTATATTTTTGTCGGAAGAGAGTGCCACAAGCAAGAAGTGAAACAGAAGAAACTATTAGCATAGAACTTTCGGTTACATCTAGCCATTTCAACTGTAAAATGATGAGACCTAGCTGCCAATCTAGTACTGCGCTTAAATTCATAAAGTCTAGTTACCATATAGGAAAGTTCATCAAAACAAAAGCTACGTTACGGCGTTGGGAAAAGGAATGAAGCCGAGATACCAGGTCAGGACCAGTAACATTGCAGATTCTTCTTTGGAGTTTATCAAGAATCTCTAAGTATATAGCAAGATCTCCAGACCAGATGTGACAGCAATATTCAAAGCAAGGATGAGTGGTAGATTTATAAAAATACGTAAGAGATATTCTGGCGAGAAAAAATATCTAGTACGACATAGTGAACCAACTTTCTTAGTTGCAGAATTAGCAATTAATTCAGTATACTCTTTCCACTTTATGTCAGCTAAAAACATTAGAATGAGAAGGCGTGATGTGTCACTCTGCCGGAGGTTAGCATCAACCATGCGTCTGGAAGGTAAAAAGAGTTCTCTCAGATGATTAAAAGAGAACAGTTTCGTTTTTGAGACTTTAAAATTAACAAGCCACTCCTTACCCCACTACAACAGATTGTAGGTCATTTTTAGATCAGCTGCCAATTTAGCCATATCGAACTAAGACAGGAGTAAATAGTCGTGTGATCAGCATAGATACTGAGTTGAGAACTGACGACATTAGGAACAACGTAGGTCCAAGGATATGAGTCCTGGAGAGACAACTGTATTTATGCAAAATGATCTAGAAGAGTAGACATTCAAGACAACTTTCATTTCGCGATTTGATAAGAGAGATTGAATCAGTTAAAAAAATTCGCCAAGAATTTCAACTTGTGAAGAAGACCAGTATGCCAAACCCTGTCAAATTCATTCGAAATATTCAAAACCCGAGCTTCAACATTCTTATCTAAAGTTTCATAGATTCTTTCAGCAATAATCCTTAACACATCAGTAGTTGACCCAGAGAAGCGAAAGAAATATTGCTTATGTGAAAGAAGACCCTGCAATGTTAGATGCTTGATCAATTCATTTGTAGATTAATAGGCCGATAGTTAGAAGTTATCTATCTCTGTATATATATATATATATATATATATATATATATATATATATATATTACTGTAAACGTTATTTTTAGTTAATTTTTAAAGCAATACAAATCTGTCGGATTAATAAATTAAAAAAACATTCATTCTTTAGAAAAAAATATATGTGTGTGTGTGTGTGTGTGATTATACTGTTTTATTTTTGCTATATTTATGGATAGAACACTTGGTGATATCGACAATGTGGACATATAGGACAATTCCACGTCTGATGATTTCTTAATACGTGAAATTCTGTCATTCTTTTAAACGCATGCTGACATGAGAGTTGCTATGATAAAAAGCGATCACTTTGAATAAATGCTAATGCCACCTGGCAAGATAAGCACACCGAAATTTTGGGATAAACAAAACATTCCATATTTATCGTAATTTTTATTTATTAAATGAAGCATTTTAAAACAATATTGTTTTCATTTCTGTCAGAATTTCTGGGATGAGGAGTTATCGTTATTTACAGTATTTATATTCGGACTATTCTCCCCATCTTTGTTGTTGTTATCACAACGTTTCGGTCGTTGTGCCCTCCGGCCTTCCTCGGTTATATTAGGAACAATCAAAACATGGCCAGCAGCAGCAGTTGCAAATCTAATCAGCAGATAGGTTAGCCTTAAGGCTGCAAATTCACTCCTGGACAATGGCCTAGTAGATTAAAGCATTGGTTTGAGAATTTGGTGACATAGTGATTGTGAGTTCAATCCTTGGATTGTGCAGTGTGTACTTGCAACCAGTGGAAACGGGTGAGCAATTACTGAGCAGTACCAAATAAGAACTAAACGTGATATCCCTTGACATGAGCAGTAGAATCTATCCCCGTAGGTTAACTAAATGTTTCAGTTCACAATTCCCTGTAGTTCAAATACTGTTTTGGCCATATTCCTTATTTCCAATCTGTTTACTCAATGATGTAGACTGATGGTCTGATTAAAAATAGCGATAAAAAGCAACTAAAATAATTTCAGATGAAAATACGAGTAATAGTGATTTACGTTTATTTGGATAAACACGATCGTTGATCTGAATACATCCATAATTCTTAATAAACTTAAATATTTTTTGTTTGGTTTTTATGATTACATCTGTTTATTTTATTTACACAAATTCAGTAAGTGAACAAAATTTCGTCCACTGACAAAAATGAATGACACTTCTTTAGATTTGTCGCCTGAAGGAAAACCTGGCGATTCACATATACACAAGATTTACTATTTTTGAGGTTAGTATTTTCATCCTTGTTTCTTTGCCCAAAATTTACAGCCAGAGCCTTCCTTGGCCTTCCTCGGGTGAATATTTTTGGATATTTTTTAATGTTTTTCTTGATGTAGAAACTGAAGTTTTTTTATGCTATTTTTCACTGAGTACAAGCCCAGGAGCCACTCATAGTAGAGGGTTACTGAATGAGGTTGTTTTATGGATGTAAGAGGAAGAGACAATAATTGCAGATTATGAAGATATATTGATAGATAAGAGTTGACCCTCGACTTGAAGAGATTAAGAATAGTAGTCTGTTCCACAAAGCAGCCATTCTTGGGCAGAAGGTCTCTAGCAATGGAATATTAGGAGAGAATGGCGATTGTTCGCCCCTGTTTACATGGCATAACGGGTCTTAGTTGTAAAGGTCTGAACTGATGGAATTAAGTAATATAGCTCGTCAGATCAATTTCTATGGAAATAGCGATATTTTTGTCACGTTGCGTCTGTGGAAAAGGGGTTGTAGGGTGGAAAATAATTCATCACCCGCAAGACCGCACAAATGCTTTTGGACTCTGTCAAGACTGGGAAAAGAGGGTTGGGCAGGTCCAGCCCAGATACGGCAGTTATACTCCATTTTTTTTTTTGATTTGAGTCTTGTAAAGATAGAGCAGTGCACGTGGAGTCTGCTACATTATAGAACGGTATCAGGAGCCGACCATTTTTCAAGCATTTTTAGCGACGGGTCGTATGTATGAGTTCCACTAGATATCTGTGTTGAACCTGTGTGCCAATAGAGGCTCAACACAAGGAACTTATTTGAAAGTGCAACTATTCATCGTCAACTCGGTGATGATGAAACATTATTAGCTCGGTTTTTCAAAGGTATTGGATGTTACAAGCCAGTTTTCCCCCTTTGGCCGTGTAGAGTTAGGCCAGAAGAGAGATCGGCTGCAAGCTCTGGTCATCTAGATCTGTAGCGGTGAACACTATTTAATAACATTAATGACATTAGTCAACCGAGTATTGCTGAAACCAGTTTCATATGATTTGTTCCTGACGAGGGCTCATGTTATCTTACTGGAGCGAAGCAGCACCAATATGAAACATGGCGAACATAATGAGATGCAAATGCGTACGCTTTATCTGTCAGGGCAGACTCCATTTTCGTAGTCCTTGTGAACCCCAATAGCACACTTCCCTATCATTAAAGAACCACCATCAACCTGCAAAACATCATGTTGAGAGGCTCCATATCGTCATGCGGTCACTTTCACATATAAATTCAATTGTCTATCTAAAAGAACTGGAAACATAATTCGCTTGGTCAGGCGACGTGACACCAGTTTTCCAGAATTCGAGGGTAATATTCACTAATTAAGGTGAATTAAGGTAAGGTACAGTCATTGATGCTTTTCGTATCAATAATTGTTCGCCAGGTAGTCGACAACTATGAAACTCTATGGAGTGCAGTGTACACAGCAGTATAGGCTGTAATGTGCACTGAAGGTTTGAAAGGCACCTGCAATGAATTACCAGGTGATATGATATGTTCCCCTTTATTGGGTCATTACCGTCCTCGGCATTCATCGACAGTTCCATGATTGCACCAACTATGCGAGCCTGTAGTTTTGATATGTTACCGATGTATATCAAACATTTTCATATTCCTGATTTGTCCTTTCTACTGTTTCCCCACCGCAATCACCCCAAATCTAAGGTATTTGTCTAGCCAAATTAGAGATAGTGCTCCATCCTTCTGATCCCAATCAATCTATGTTCAAATGTTATTAAATCCTGCATGTATAAAATCCAATGGCTAACACCACTATGGTCTCTTTCTCTCTCTCTCTCTCACTATCGCCACCCACCTACACATTACGTGACACATAAATCATCCGGTTGAAACTATAAATGGACAGAGCGAAACCACCCCAGATCTTTAACGATTTAGCATATATATGTATATATATATATATATATATATATATATATATATATATATATATATATATATATAATTATATTTACATATATGGTGATTTATATATGTATATATATATATATAATTATATTTACATATATGGTGATTTATATATGTATATATATATATATATGTATAAATCACTATATATGCATATATATATATATATATATATATATATATATATATGTGTGTGTGTGTGTGTGTGTGTGTGTGTGTGTGTGTGTGTGTGTATATAAATCACTAAAATAACTCTCGAATGACTGTATAATGTGACACCAAGAAAAAGTGTCAAAATGGCTGGGTATTATATTTTATATAATAAAATCATTGTTCGTTTGACCGCCCACTATTGCCAGTTTCACACGTGTTATGCGCGCAGTCATATATATATATATATATATATATATATATATATATATATATATATATATATATATATATATATATATATATATATATATATATATATTTTAAATAAAAATAAAAACAGACCACTTTAAGGCTCCATGTAATAAATTATTTCACCACAGCCCTTTTAAAGGACCGCGAATCATCAGACTTTACTTCCAAAAAGTCTGATGATCCGCGGTCCTTTAAAAGGGCTGTGGTGAAATAATTTATTACATGGAGCCTTAAAGTGGTCTGTTTTCATTTTTATTTAAATTATTAGCTCTGATATACATTGAGCTCTCTGGATTTTATCCTCCTTGTGTCTACCCATACGGATTACCTAGTTTTTCGTATATTAAATATATATATATATATATATATGACATAACGATATATAAATTCATATAATTTTATATGTCAAGAAACAGTATTGAGAAAATTGTATGACAAATTAAGAAAAAGTTTTTGTAACGTGTTTCATTCGTTAAGAATATTTTTTGAAAGAATATTTTTTCCGTCCAGCCAAATTCGTGTATATTCTTTTTCTTTTTCTATCCATCTCCTTTGTCTCTGACTATCCCACATTGTAACAACAGAAAATCTGCCAAGAATGGCGGTATATTGTAAAAGTCTGGAGGCAAATTTACCGTGGCTGAACTCACGATCAAGACACTTTTCAGACATTTTCATCTTAGTGAATTATTTTCTCTTTTAAATAAAAGTAGAATTCCCTATGTCAAAATTGTGGTCAGTTTCGTTACAGTGAACAATCAATGTGATTTGTGTGTTGTTTTTTAAAATTTCCCTTTTGTGTTCATGTAGGCTGTTTTTAAAAACTTCTTGAGGTTTCTCCATAATATTCTTTCTGGTAATTCCTGCAGTTTTAAATGTAATTGTGACAAATTTTATGTTGAGTTTAGATAAATTCTAAATTCAACATAAAACTTACCACAACTACATCTAAAATAATCAAAGACTTAATCAATATAAAACCAAACAACAAACCAAAACTTGAAGAAGGAATTTACTCTGTCAACTGCAGAAATTGCCAGAAAGAATACATTGGAGAAACGAAGAAGTTTAAACAAAAGAACCCACAAAGGACAATAAAACAACAACAAAAAAAAACACACACATATAACGCATTGGTTGTTCACCGTAACAAAACTGACCACAATTTTGACAGCGAATTCTACTTTTATTTAAAAGAGAAAATAATTTACTAAGATGAAAATGTCTGAAAAATGTCTTGATCGCTAGTTCAGCCACGGTAAATTTGCGTCCAGGAACTTACAGTATATCGCCATTTTTGGCAGATTTTCTGTTGTTACAATGTGGGATAGTCAGTGAAAAAGGTGATGGAGAGAAAAAGTAAAAGAAAAAGAAAAAGAATATAGATGAATTGGACTGGATGTAAAAAAAAAAAATTCTTTCAAAAATTTTGAAACTACCAGCGTCTCTCGTTTCATGTGCATGTGTAGTCGTGGTATTATCAACAAAGCCCAGTTCGATGAAGTTAAAACGTATGAAACGTATCCCAAAACCTTTTTTCCAATTTGTTATACTATTTTCTCAATATATATATATATATATATATATATAATCTTTTATTTTCTACCCATTTTGAAGGATTATATCTTTCGACTCGGAAACTTAAAGCAAAGAACATAAATGTTAACGACTCTTTTTAAAGACACTTCTTTTCTTTCTTTTCTAGTCACGAACAACGCCAGCTTGGGAAAAATCATAAGATTTCATTATTTAAGCACACACACACACACACACACACACACACACACACACACACACACACACACAACTCATTTTTTGCTTTTGATCTGATGAAGACTAAATGGCGAAATGCATAATCGGATATATTTCGAAACAATACACTTTCATGAACATTTTCCAGTTGTCAATATTTTAAAACTTTGTCGGGATCATCTACCCTAATTTTAAACACACACACACACACACACACACACACACACACACACACACATATATATATATATATATATATATATATATATATATATATATATGTATTGTAAATTTAGGCAGCAGGTATTCATCCAAACATGTTTTACTAAAATCAGCTGACAAAATCTGTTTCATTTTTTAAGGTATTTTTCCAATTTCGAATATGGTGTCATGTATTTTATTCGAAAATATGGATAAACTAAGCGAACTTCACATTGTGTTATTGTTTGGTTGAATCCCTTTCGACCATCTCAGTCATTTTCAAGAACCAATATATGTGCTAGTTAGAACTGCTTTATCTACATCATAGTATTCTTTGAAAAACTGGAAGTTTGAAATAACCTGCGGTGACACCATGTGAAATGGTTATTGGGACAAAAAGAATACGATTATTTGATAATATATGTATATATATATATATATATATATATATATATATATATATATATATATATATATATATATATATTCTCAGAAATTGATCGATTTTATTTTTAATGCGCCATTATTTCTTATTATTTAAACCCTGTTTTAGTGAATACACATCTTTGGACTTTTTGATCTTGGTACGGCCGAGAGGGAGGCTGTGTAGTCTGGGCAGCGTACGGCCTCCATTATATCGTCACCGATGCCTGTGCCCTGGAGTCTAGTCTCACCACAATAGAATGAATTTTGAGCAAACAGGGCGCTAAAATTATCTCGCGAGAAATACCGATGACTACAAAAGAAAAACATGTCCGAGTAGACGTCCTGTTTTGTTTTTTAAATAGTGAGAATGACATCAAGCGGCCTAGGTTAGAAAAAAAGAAAAATTTATTAAGACATTAATGGTGCACACAAAATCTATGTTGTCTGTCATGGTGTTAAGTGCCATAAACACCTATGCCATATAATGTCATCTTAGCTCTTCTCCAAAAATCTGAAAATCAATGCCACTGATCACTCTGAGGCAGTGGATACGGTAGTCAATCGATGTTACAACTGAATGTATTCCAGTAGGACTTTACATCCTGCCACCATAAAGCGTGGGACCCTGGAGTGGTAGTTCAAGAATTTCTTACGATTATCTTACTCACCTCAAATATGGCCTCAAGTCTTCCCAGATTTGAATCCACTGAACTACTGTGTCTGGGGCATCGTCGGTAGCATGACAAACCAGCGGCCCAACGATACAACAAAAGGCTCTTTAAAGGCCGTTATTGTGAACATAATGACCAACAGGAACGGGAACCACCTATTCCGAGAAGATAGTTGTTTTCGATACTGTCCTCAAGATAGTTTTATTGAATAGCCTTGTTCTGTTTTCCTAAGATGAACATCTGTACAAATGCTTTTAAGATAGACTGATTTTTCTATTGAATATCATTGTTTTTTTTTTATGTAATAATTTGCTTGAAATTTCCAATGTGCGTCATATATATATATATATATATATATATATATATATATATAAAATGTGGGAAATTTAACGACTCCAAAAAAGAAAAAAAAAAAGAGTACATTACGAGAATAGAGGATTGCTAAAAGCGTATACTTTTAGCAGTTAAAAGGCATGGCATCGAGGATGATATTTAAAAACATATGTCTGTTTGAAATGCAGAACCGCTTTCTAAGATCAATGAATAAAAATATCTTTGAGTGAAAATTGTAAATCTTCTTGGTGAAGACCAGACTTTATCGAACACTGTGGACTGGCGCTAGAGAATGACAAACAAAGAACTATACCAAATAATAACAAAAATTAAGTGGAAGATTGTATAAATTTCACCCGACAGCAACACTGGCTGCTCGGTGAATCAATGCCGAATGTTTCCTTATAAGGAAACAGCTAATATTACCATTACCATCATCATATAATGAACCAGGAAATTTTCATATTCTCTTCGGTGCCCATAAGTAAAAACGCAGAGAGATAGAGTGTGGGTGAGAGAGAGAGAGAGAGAGAGAGAGAGAGAGAGAGAGAGAGAGAGAGAGTATGTGACAGATAGAGTGAGAGAGCGACAGGAAGAGAAACAGTAGATAGATATTACAAATGTTCAACATACAGGCGTATTACGAAGATATTAATGTTTCAACATACAGGCGTATTACGAAGATATTAATGTTATATGCCAATTTCCTATGTGTAGAAGGCCTTCTCTAGAAATGCATATTTGGGATCCTGACATTTTGCCTGATCTCGAACCCTGACCGCACAACACAGTGTGTATGGGGAAGGATACAATACAACTATATCAACCACCAAGCAGGCCTATGTAGATTTTGTGTGAGAGAGAAAGTGAGAGGGTGTGGTTACATTGAAATAAAATTTTATTTTTAAGAGAAAATATTAAAAAATTATCTTTTGTTGACAAAGTCGTGGCGGAGATTTTTTTTATCCGCTTTTTGTGTATTTGTTTATTTATTTGTAAGAGTTTAAGTTACATTCAAGCCAATAATACACAGTTAATGTCAGCATTGTAAAACCAGTATCCGTCTATTTTTCCGTCCTCTCTTTACACACGCACCCCTTACAGCCCCTTTCAAACAAAAACACACACGCACATGTCGGCTGCTTTATTCATTTCTGTCTGACACACAAAAACCTCAGATGAAATTTCTTGCGTTCAGCGACGCAGAATATTTTATGAACCGAAATTAAACTTGAAAACTTTTTAGTTTCTACCTGAATGACTTTTACCAAATTCAAAATCGTTAGGCTGTTTTCCTAGATGCATTTATCTATTGTGAGAGTCCTAAATTATCCTGTTATGTAAATTCAAAAACTTTTTATATTGTACCCAATCTATCCTGAAAAAAAATCATTTTTTTTTAGTTCTCTTTTTCTGAATTTGACCGCCAACTTTTCTTCCTTGTCGTCTACATTGTACTTTTAATCCCTCGCCCTGTTCCATGACAAAAACTGATTAATGATTCTTCTTTTCTGCCAGAAAAAGAAAGCCCCCTTCTGATGTGTTTATTCGCTACTTCGAAGTCGCAATAGTAGTAGTAATTTCAGACGTGGCGGGGCGGGAATGAGATGGTAGCAATTCGCTTGTGGAAGAAAGGAGGCCGTGATGGAAGAGGAGGAGGGGGAGAAGGAGGTGAAATCGTGTGCCTCTTTCCACACGCTTTTTTTTTTTATTTAGCCACCAGACTGAAGCACAGGGAAATAGGAGAGCGAAAAGTTTGTCACTTCACAAACCTTGATCAAGTATACAACAAACTAGTCACAAATCAGGCGTAGCATCCAGAAGGAGCTTACTTGTTGATTGACACAACGAAGAGGCACATTGCGTAAAACTTAAGAAATAAGAGCTACAAACATACCGAGTAAGTAGACAAACAATTTTTTTACTTATTGACATCGTTGTTAGTATTTTCAGGTGAGTTAGTTTGACATTCACCAGTTTGTAATTAAACACTCAAGGTAAAGTCCAATCTCTTTTTCCTTTCCTGTTGCCATTCATTCGTAAAACAAACTAAAAAACGAAACATTCATTTAAAAATAAGTAGTTTATTGGAAATTATGAAAAAGTGCTGGCTTTTTAACAAACAAGTAAATGTTAGAAATGCCAATTCATTTTTTCCTTATTCTACGAGTTACAAGTTCTTTTAAAATAAATGATTTATTTTGTTAAAATAATAAATTTATTATGAAAATACTTAAGTGTAAAATGAAATAAACTAATAAAAATCTGAAGAATGGAAAAGAGATTCAAATTTGGAAAATTTGCCGTCGACTGCAGTTAAAAAAAATCCATTTTTTTTTAAAACAAATTCTCCAGAATAAATAGAAATGAAAAACCGAAGTGGAAATGATTTTATGATTAAAAATAAAATCAATACATCGGATCATGATATCCGCCCACCAAAAAAAGAATGATTTTTTAAAGATTGTTTTTCTGCCTTCGTGAAAAGAAAACAAAAAGTACATTTTCAATTTCTGTTCTGCCAAAAAAATGTGTGACTGAGTTTATGACTACGTCACCAGAAAATGATTTCCAATAAAATGTACTCTTAATTCCTCAGACGTGAATTAAATTAAAACCTCGTTTGGTGAGGCTCGTTATCACATATTCAACAAAGTGAAACACAATTCAAATCTAAAAATTATTTGCTCCTTTTCTACGCTACCAGTTTTTCAAATTTTCTTTGAATCTTTACTTTAAGTTCATGATAAGCTTCCTTTTTAAACGGCTTCTTAATAAACCAGATGCACTAATTTCTGGGATGACGACTTCTCATTATTTACCTTCGGTTTAAATTTCTTTGTTGATATTACCATAATGTTTCGGCCGTTGTGCTCTCTATCCTTCAGGTGTTATTCGTTCCGGGTAATCCCACTAATCCACGAGGGTACAGGGGATTAAAACGTTGTGGTTTCAATCCCTGAAACCGGATAGAGCATAATCACTCAGTAAAAACAGGATTAGCAATAACTGAGCATTACTTTAAAAAGAAAAGAAAAAAGACGAGATATTCCTAGTAGGACAGTCTACCCCCACCTGTAGATTAAATAAAAGGTTCAGTTCGAAAATCCCTGAGGTTACCCGGATCGACAGACACCTGAAGAAGGCCGGTGGACACAAGGGTCGGAACGTATGGTAAACTGAATTGAAAAAAAAAACACTACATCGTCAGCAAATCGGACACAAAATTGGCATTTCTCTTCTTCGCTGTGGACGTAAAAAACTACTTTGCATTTTTCACCCCTTGAAATTTTAAATTCAGATTTATGAAGATGTTATTTGAGATTTGGGTTGAAAGTTACCCCGAATACATCGTAAGTTAATATCTTAAACATTTTACATATTTAATTAGAGAAGCGTTCACCGTGCACTTACAGAAAATCAAAAGAAAGTCTTGCTTTTATTTTTTATTTCAATTCTATTTTTTTTTTTTCCATCCATGATTTTTGGTCCCACCAAGTAAGATTCGATGAAATTAAATTTACAAAAATTTATATTCCTGTCTTGCTTGAATTTTTTTTCGGGTTGTTTTTATGATCATACATTTTTTTATTGGTATCACCTCGTGCAAGGCAGTACAGCCACTAATAAGCAAGGGGTGACAGATTGTGGAGGTATTAGGAACAGAAACATTAGTAATGAGTAGAAAGAGCAGTCAGATGGACAGTAGATAACAACTGAAATTGCATTTAAATTTTTGCAGATTAAAGTTGGCTGGAAAACAAGGAACCGGAGAGGGACTTCCACAAGTAAGTGCGAGAGAAGAAACTATTAGCATAGAACTTACGGTTACATTAAGCCAACTCAAGTGTAAATTGAGATCTCGACGCCAGTCTAGTATTGCGCTTAAATTCACACGGTCTCGGTATCATAGCGAAGAGCTTATTAGAATAATTACCATGAAAAAAGACACAGAGACAACCTTATGGCGGTGGTCAAGTGACTGAAGCCGAGCCGCCAAAAATTAATTCAAGTTAATTTCCTTGTCTTTGATAACGTTTCATTCGTGTATCTCTACTTCTCCGAGTGTCTGTTAGGTTCCGAAATGCTGATGATAACGTATGTACCTATGGAAGTAAAATTCGTCAACACTTTGGAACACAAGTGACACCCGGCGAAGGCCAGAAAGTACAAAAAATAGGAAGGCAGTTATCCCGAAAGAAACGCGTACAGTGTTATTTGAATAAACATTTAGTTAGGCATTACGAAGTTTAATTTAGTCTGGTACAAGGTTACTACTGTTGGGACATCACTGAGTATCAATCTCGCGACACAATACTAATAGCTGTTAAATTCGTTTTCTAAACATTAGACCATTTCAAAAGTGTACGAATGTCTTTTTAAAGCTGCCGTAAATAGATGGCGGGAGACGGGGGGTCCCGGTCGTGTTTGAAATAGGTTGACACGCGACCAATTATTTAAACTGTCACATACACCTTTGTCGGACAGTTTCGTGCATTTTCCGATTTATGCAGGAAAAGTGTAAAAAAGAAGTTCTGCAATTAATCACAAAAACGTATTTAGTTAGAAATGCATGTTAAGGTCTGTTATTGACTTGTTTTAATTTGTGTGCGCCTACAGTTGAGCGATTGGTTAATAGGCTAATATCGCTTGCTACGAGAGTTCCATTCTCAGACTAGGCTCAGTAAATAAAAAACAAAAGTATCCTTTGCAGTCGAGTTAATTGCGAGTTTCTCATTGTTTAGTGATTGAGTCCAAGTAAAAGCTAAAATTTGGAATGCTTATTTCTATTGCAAGACAACCTCACTCACGTGGAAAGTTGGCACAAGTCACTCTTTAACATTTATTTGAAATAACTCCATACCGAGCTAAGTTTAGTAAATATTAATTTGATAGTATACTTCCTTTTATTTATTTTATTTTATTCTATTTTATTTTATTTTAGTTATTTGTTTTCGTGTTGAACCTAAAACGTAGGCGGGCAAATTTTGCAGACAGAACTGGTAGACTCTTTTTATACGGCTTTTATTTTTAATTATGCATATTTCAACAATTTTTTTCGTGCAGTTACAATTTGAAAATTACGAGCATGTGCAGTGAATGCTTTCTCCAAAGGCCAACGTATTAAATTACATTTTTTATTTTATTTTAAATATAATGTTATAATTTTAGTCTATTTCTGTTTTAGAAAATGACAATTTACTAAAACTCAGAACTTATTTGGAAGAATTCGGAAACGGAAAATTCATCTTTTCATTGAAAAATATTCACATGGGAAACCTTTAAAAAGTATAGTGTTTTGTTGGTAGTGAGTCGAAAATCGAATACGATTGAACTTAAACCGTATGACCTTTTGTCAGACTTGTTCAATCCATGTCATTAAAATTTCTTTTGGCAAAGGAATCGCTTCTTTGATGCCAGATTTAAATGAACAGTTAGTGTAACAATTCATGAGGGTGCAGGTTTTCAATAAGTCATTCTTACGACGTTATATTAAAATTATATTTCCATATTTAATTTCATGTTATATAATTGAGTAAAAGTTTTTAAAGACTGGGTTGATTATTCTCGATTCTACCAATTTTATTTCTAATAATTGATCTTCTCTTAGGTTAGTACAATCACTACGCCACCTAGTGAGAATCCAACTCACTATAAAAGCAAGTTTGCAAGACAAGTTTGCTAAACAAGATACTATAGTAGGCACTCAGAAACTGCTTCCGTCTAGTAATTTGATTATTGGTTGGAAACGACGAAAGAAATGTTTCCTTCAACTTTTCATGGTTTTTCATCAAAAGTATATTTGAAACAAAAAGAATTTAAACCTGTTTATATTTGGGCTTTCTTGCAGCATTTACAGAAACTAGTTTTCATTGTATAGAAAACATTACCTTTTCTTGTGGGTAGTGAATAAGAAGAAAAAAAGAAGTTTACTTGGACATAGCCGCAAATAGTACGATGCATCAAATGAACTGATCCTTCTTAGTATAACATAGAAGTACTGAGTGGAAAAGTCTCCGATCAGTAGGCTAAAACTAATCACTGGTCGCATTCTGTTGCCCGAAATTGCTGGATCTTCACTAATTAGTAAGGAGAATAAGCAACTTTTATTAATACCCACAGTGTACATAAATTCTTTGGACACCGTCTAAGCATCGAGTGTGCACAGATTATATAAGCATTTTGCTTGTGAATAACAGTTAATTTTTGTCTTTTTAGCGTCACATTGTTAGTACGTTGCAGTACAAATTTTGATTGTTTACACACAATTTGCTATCGATTTCTTAAATCAATTCTCATTCGAAAAGAGAAACCAGCTTCAATATGTCTCGTTTGTCACTACGAATAAACATTCTTTCTTTAGGTATGGCAATTTTAAATTAAATGTCGTACATAAAAATCATAAGATTGTGTATAACTTGTACGGATGTCGATATTACAGACAACTCTATTCATGATGATGATCTGTGAGATTCAAATTTTGGCGGGTCAAGTTTTATTCAGCGAGCTCACTTCTGGGAAAAGACCATGGGGTTGCCCTCTTCGGAGATACAAGTGACTACCAACTCAAAACAACGCCGAAAGATACTGGACTTGAGCCTAAAACACAAGCACAAGACCGTACCAACTGGTGGCGTTCCATCACCGTCGGAACCAAAATCTTCAAAGTCATTAGAAGAGGAAAGGAAGATTTCAAACGACAAGAGAGAAAGGCTCGATAAAATTAACCTTGTCCTCCACCAACATTATCATGCAGTTAATGCCATCGAATCTTCCGAGTAAGAATTGGTCTACTTAATCGTCAACGCCATCATCATAAAGGAAGCGATCAGCAAAGAAGAAATTAAGTTCTTGGATACGAGATAAAGCCAACGACCATATTTATGATGGTTTGTGAGATTCAAATGTTGACGCATTTCAAGAAATCAGTCGGCCATCAAAATGATTGCCATTTATTTTTTTTTTTTACATTCATCGCTACACCATCTCACGGTCGCATTCCTTGGTTTCTGAAACTATAGCCGTTATACAATCAATACCGTGATGCAACCCTGTAATTCCTAGCCCCTTTCCGGTTGTGCACACACGCATTACGCCTAAAGTTAACTTTGCGACACATGTCTTTTCTTTCCAGGCACTTCTCTGCAATGATCGTTTTCCTAATTAGTGATTCTCTCCTATCAAAAGTAAATAAGACAAAAGAGACTAGTATCACTCACTGTTCGTCTTTTTTCTTCTCTCCGTTGCTTCATACGCGCGGAACGACACGTGACTCGTCAGTGTAAATGCTTATCTCTTTAATCGGTCCGGATAAGAAACCCAAGATTAAGAGTTCGTTCTTCATGAAGTATTAAATGGTCATGAGCCAAAACTTATCCCCCTACCTCCTCCTCCAAAAAACTCAGTGATCTTCAAGAGGTTAAACAGAGATTTAAGATTGTGTTGTAGTTATCTTGTGAGGAGAGATTGTCTGCCTGGAAAACCAGTATTCATATTCTAGGATTTTATTAGGACTAATAACCTTTGCTTGTGATTGGAGATATGCAACTATCTCCGTCAAACAGTTCCTGCCAAACCATCACCATTTTCTTACCCTATGCCTGTATCCCGTCTTTGTTTCTTAAAAGGATTTAAGTCCAGTGACATTTTCTCCAATTTAAACTAAACTTCGGAAATCCCAACGATCGAAGGTTTCTAGAGTGTAAAATTATCTTTTGCAGTGTTGGAAATGTGTATCGATTTTGATTCAAGTGGAAATTTCAGGAAAATTCTCAATCAAAGTTAAAATCATCCCCCGCCACCTGCTGCAAGCGATGTTTTTTGTCACTGGTTATTCGCTTGAAAAGTAAACACGCACGTACAAAAATAAAAGGGCTCATTTTTTTTAAAGAACAAAAGCAATCAATATTTTTAAGAGAAAATCTGCTATTCGGTTTTTTCTCGTGTAAAAGTATGTAATAATTTTCACACACAATCTGATTATTGTAGATTTTACAGATTGTAAGTGAAATATCTTCAAGATTGTAATTCAAGAAAAGTACACAATTTAATCAATGCCCAAATGCTCCAATCAATATTAGTAAGCAAAAATAAAGCATTGATGGTTGAGATAGATATTTATTTGGAGGTCAAATCTATAATTTCTTCAATTCGTGTTACAAATTCTCAGTAGGTGGCGAAAGAATAAAACAAAACAACTATCCTTATCGTCTACAGGGCACCTCGAGGTGGTGTAATGGTTAACAAGGTTGTCTCGCTAGAACAATTACGACTGAGTAGTGAGTTCGATCCTCACTGGGTACCCCTTACTTGGCCTTGTGCCACATCCAAGTTACGCTTGGAAAATCATTATCCTTATCGTCTACACGTAACTGGATTTGCTTAATGATGATATGTACGCTTTCATGAAGTACAGAATATATCCCACCTGTATTCCTTTCTTCTGTAGTAGCATCTGCAATCGCACGATGATTAGAAAATTTGTTTCGTCAACCATTTCGATAATCTAGTTACATCCTCACTGGGTGCCCCACTTTTGGGACCTTCTGCCAAGCTAAGCAGTTTTTACAACCATATAAAACGCGCATGCACGTTCGACCGTTAGACATTGTAGGAGTCTCGTTTGAATCAGTCGATAATGATTTTCTCAATCCTTTCGAAGATTTCCTGGCAGGTTTTCCAGCGGAGATTTCAGCCCGGGGGTGCGAGCACTTGTTGGGTGTGTGGTTGGACTGCGTGCGCTTAAAAACGACGTGTCATAAGCTAAATCTGCTTTCCAGTAAATTTCCACGATGTTAGTAGAAAAACAGATGTCAGAGAAAGTGACTGAAATATTTCAAAATGCAAATAAAACAAAATTAAATATTTCTTGAATAAAAATTAATATTTGACGTTGAAGAAAATGATACGCAAAGATTGGCATGCAAATCATTCGATGTAAATAAACAATATTAACCTATAAAAAAGCTGAAGAAAGGCAAGTTACTTTTAAAATATTTCCACGGCCTTCCCAACGGATTTAAAATGGTTTGCATCTCCTGCGTCATGCTGATTTCCTAAGCATAGCGTAGTTGTGGTACAAGACCGAAAGTATGGGGCAGCCAGTGAGGATCGAACTCATTAAGTCGTAATTGTTCTAGCATTACACAATAAAGGATTTTCTAAGCGTAGCTTAGATGCGGCACAAAGCCGAATGTGTAGAACACCTAGTGAGGATCGAACTCCTGTGTCTTGTGTGTGAAGTTGAAGTATCTGGACGCCAATGTTTGCTCAGATGCCATAGACTATCATTGCTTATAACAAGCCTAACTCCATAATATCATATTTTGTAATATTAAATCAAAATAGTAGGAGGGTCTTATATGATATATTTTTAGGAATAATTATATATATATATATATATATATATATATATATTTTCAAGAATTTATATATATAATGCTATCGGCACTTTAAATGAGTATGCCATTCATCAGCGGTCATGAGATTGAAAATACCGCCGGCAAATGATTTGCAAGTGTTACTGGGTAGATGGGGATTATAGGGCATTGATCGTTGCCCAG